>OX454264.1:63089375-63169513 GCA_949715065.1 Periphyllus acericola
ATTATAACAAAATACAATACATATACATATTTTATAATATGCATAATATCATACACCGTTTGAGTGTATCCTAACATACGCGTGTACGTATACAGCTTTTACAGTTTATCGAGATACGCGGGCGTTATATATGTATATATATATATATATATATATAATTATTATTGTTATGCCAATAAAACATTTTAACATCGCAGAGGTATTTACAACGACGACGGTCGGACAAAAAACTTTGCTCGTGACTGTTTTTTTATTTTATTATTATTATTATTTTTTTACGTACTTTTTTTATATTATTATTTTAATCACGTGTTATAGATATATAGAAATATACGCTTCGTATATATGTGCGCGCCGTGTAAATGACGTACGCGATATCGTGCGCGGATTATGTGGCACGCATTTACACGCGCGGAGCGTATAATGTGGGAGAAAAAAATATGTTTTTTTTTTATTTTTATTTTTTTATAGTTCTCGTCCGAATTGCAGACGCTATATGCGCGATTGCTATGTGTATCGCGTCATGGGGGCGACGGGGGTCTCGGGGGCACCGCGCTCAAGTACTGCAGCAGTATATACACGCGCTGGTCGTTTGACGACGGGTTCCCACGACTGTCGGCGGCGGTGTGATATTTAAATTAAACTAGATTAATATTGGTCAGAATATCAATTACCGCGGCGCGTACTCCGTCTCCGTATAGGTAGACGTAATAATATAGGTACAACGTGTATTAGTGTAATATAATTATACGTACACAAACAATAACAACAATTAAGTAACATATCATATACGTACGTGTATGTGTGCATTCTAATTTATTTATAACATTATTATAACTCGTCGTGTCACGCGCGTACAAGAAGAAGAAGCACCGCGGCGGCGCTACACAATAATGACACGGGTACGCGGTTCATACCGCGGGTGTTTATCTTACCGTACACTTCGTCGTATAATATTCTGAATCGGAAGCGTGCTATCCCTTCGGGTATTTCGTTAATGTACTTAATGTGTATATTATGTATGACGTGTGTGTGTGTGTGTGTGTGTGTGTATGTGTGTATGAGTGTGTGTGTAAGCGATGATCGTAGCGCCGTCGGCTGTAGGTATTTACGCGTCGAGGTCTAATATTATTGAACTAGCGTATAATGTTACTAACGGTGGAGTTCATTCATGTTTATATAAAGTGTTTTGGTAAACACGAGGAAAAAAAAATAAAATAAAAAAATATGCATCTCGGGTTATTGATTCTCCAAATCCTCCTCTCATTATAGTATGACGCGGTATAAATTCGTTAAAGCTTTTATTTCATCAATAATTATTCTATCGTGTCGAGAACTATAGGTTCATTATTTTTACCGTATAAAAACTAATCAAGTACTTATAATAGGAGTATTATCAACTACTAGAAAAATAAATCAATCAACTTTTTAATCGGTCAGATTTTACACATAATATACACTATTCATGTTTTAAATAATTTTAAAGTGATTTATTCATTGAAATAAATATATTTTTCTTCGTAGTAAGGGATATTATACTTACCTTACGATTATTTGTCTTATTTCAATTTTTATATTTGAATTATTGTAAAGTAGATTATTTCCAGACAAAAAAATTGTTTGTTCGTATTTTCATCAAATTCTGAAGTCTTGGTGATGAATCATCCCTCGCCCTCCCGGTTAATCTGGCACTGGTCGAATACAATTGTTGAATAACGAATCGTTGTGTTCATTCGACATATATATATATTTATTGAAATAAATAATATAAACACATAAATCAATGTGTCAATGTCGGATTTAACGGAATAAACTATGTAAGAAGCATGTTTATGTATAGTATTTACCTTTTTTAGAGCTATAGTTTGAGTATCATTTGAGGAGATTTGACAGTGTTGTTTGGGTAACAAATACGTTGAAGGGTACGGCGACTCGATTTAGTAATAAGAAACCCTCCTAAAGCAGTATATGTTTCTATTATAGTTACGTAACTGTTTAAGTTTTATTTCTTAATTTTTTTGTACTCAACAAAATAAGTTAGCTGTAGTTTATAATACTGAATTAATGAACTTGTTTTTTTGTATTAATTAGAATGAAATATATTCTGAATCAAATACAATTATAATCAATATTCTAGATGATTTGACGAAATATTAGATACTCACAGCATAGCCTTACGGAAGGAAAACGTACATAATAATACATATTACCTTTTTTATGATTTTATTTTATTTTATTATTACTTCACAAATTTTATAATATGATAGTAAACTTGGGTCTTACAATGACATGAGATTTAATTTGGTGTAATATTTGAAATCGTTTTAGTGGAAGTAGTGATTAATATTGTATAAATAATACATGATACTTGATAATTAGATAAAACAAAATAAAACTATTTAAGTTTCTAATCAATACGAATATTACAAAAAATCATGACGATAGCAGTATTGTTATAAACAGAATTAAAGTTTTGAATTTCTACTATCTTGAAAAGCATTACCAATCGTGATATTTATATATTGAACATTTAAATGGTGTACAGTGATGATAGAACTATTCATATAGTATATATACCTTTTGCCCAATGCCGCTATACTTTCGAGACATTCAGCAATAAATGATCAGTTATTATACCTTACTGCGAGTAAAACGGTTCAACTAAAATAGACCATTTCCGTAGACCGCGGCGGAAACTAAAATAGTTCAAAAAATGTCTATTTTGAAGTTCACAACGGGTATCGTTAAAACATCAGGGTATGAGTTACGCGCGTTCGTTTAAATATACGAGTACAACCAACGACCGCGCGTCATACACCGCACCGAGTTTCAAAGAGTCTGCTGCGACTTATATTCTCATAACCGCGGACCGTATGGTGCGTACTACGGTACTTTTTTTTTTTTTTTTCTTATTTCGCTAAAAATTCTGAGGAGGGGCTGGGCCACCGCCCGTCGTCGCCGCATAGTATTACAGTGCTCGTGTAATACGTTTATAGGTATTTAATTATGCCACTGCCGCTGCTGATAACTATGTTTTTCGTAAAGTTTCGGTAATTATTACACACGCACACAGCGAGAGCTGTTTGAAGCGCAAAACGGTGTATCTCGCGTGAATTTCATCTCGGACCGCCGCTGAATATATAATTACGTATGCTGCAGCCTCTGCGTGTTGTTCTTGCGCGAGACAAATTCAAGTGTGTATAATAATAATTATTATTATTTCGGTCGATAAAACGTTTACTAACACACACACACACACACACAAACACACGCGCACACGCACACAACCGTACCGGCACACCGGTTCGGTTGGGTGGCAGTATTTTCTCGTGGACGTTTATAGACGGCGTATAAATATAGGTACCCATGCCGTATAAGTATAGCAGCAGCAGCTTCGTCAGCATAAGAAACGGTTCCCGCAAACTAGGTTTCTCTCTAGTCCTCGCGTTCTAACAATGTACTGTGAATAAATTTATATTTTATAACAAACGTTTCAGTCGCAGTGGCGTAACTTGACGTTTAAATATACAACACAGACACACGCACACACGCACGCATACATCTAGGTACATTCTCGTGATGGCAAAACATTTAGTGAGCCAAAGCCATTATACGTACCCTCGCAACCGCTGCTGTGCTGCAGTGTATTAAAGTTATCCCACTGCACAACTGCAGATAGCAGATATAATAATACGGATCATAGTCGCATTAGAGCACTCTATTAGAACACCATTGTGTTCGCGGTACAGATATGTGTCCAGATATAGACGTAATAATATGTGGATTATATATATGTGGAGATATTATAGGGTAGGATACTGCATATGTCTGCATTGGATGTTATCTCTGCGTGTGTCGACTGTCGAGACACGATCGTCGTGAGAGATACAAAAATGATAGGCGCTGCAGTGGGATAAAATAAACGAAATATGTAACAACCATCGTTTATTTTATTAAAGCTGCAATTTTATGTTTTAATTATTATTATTATGAAATCAAAAACCTTAGGAGGAGCGGAATATTTATTTGTCTACGTATACACGCGAATCGTCTCGTATATGTAAACATTGTTCGGGTTTTAATCGGGTACCCATTACAAAAAAACAAAGCATTTTGCGGTCATGTTCATCTATAGGTCTTCAGGCCCATGGCGTTATTTTCCCGCTAGGCAGCCTTATTGTGTTACGCCACTTGCACAGCAGCGTGTTTCGTTTGCTAACACGTGCGTGTATCACTGCAGGAGAACGACGAAGAGTGAAGACCCTCTACTGTTGGAATACGTTTTGGGGCTCACAAGCTGATAATATATCATCGACGACCGTTCCTTTTTTTCTTTCTCGTAAATCGACGCTTCGGTGACAACTGTAATAACTCGAAAAACGAAAAATCATATTTGTTTCAGAATAATATTTTTCGAAAAAGACCAACATTTTAAAAATGCTGTGAATCACTGTTTTTCGCTATGGAAAAAGCATCTGCTCCTCCCCGTTCGTGATTGGAAATACGCAACCGTAAATTATAAAACTGAAATTGCAAATGTTTCTAGTTGCCGCTTAGTAGATAGCTGTTAGAGCGTCAACGGCTCGATATCTGTTTTCGCCGTTGGTGGTTCTGCCGTCGGTATTGCGTCTCGTTTCTCATCACCGAACTTGTCCGAACCCTCAGCCGATGTTCGCCGGTTTCGCTCGTAAGTTGGAAACGGACGGATCATCCGACGGGTCGAAATGGACTTGTCGCGCGGGCGTAGGGTATACCGCACGCCGCGTTCATTTTCCCGCGATCACCGCGACGTCCGGTGGCGGCGAGGCGGGGGTTGACTTTTTCCCCTGGTGCCGCCGACCCGCCGTCGCGTCGCGATAGCTTTTCGCCTGACCACCGCCGCCGAGCGTACACGTGTATATACGGCTCCGTCACGCCGCCCGTCGAAGGCCAAGCTCCGCCCAACTGCGGTGGCATCGACGAAATGTTTATGTATCGCCGCGGTATGAAGCCCGGCCTCCTTCCCCGCCGACGCTGAAGCGGTGTACACGGCGACGACCGCGGTATGTTCTACGCGCAGCCGCCGACGGTGTACGTCCACTAAAACGTACCTGTATACCTTCTATTATTCTCGGGAGGAAAAAAAAAATATATGTATTCCATTTATTTCTATTATATTCTCACAACGGGGCCAGGCCGCTGCGGTATTACAGGAGAGAGGGACGACGACGGTGTATTATATTATTCGTCTCGCCTATTATACACGTCATTGCGTTCCCTTCCACCCGCCGCCGTCGCTACGGTAGGTTTTCCGCTTTTTTATTCCTCTCGCGCGTCGTTCTCCGGCCGCTGCGAATGATGGTCTACACGATTTTTCACGGTCCTCGTTGTCCTCGGAAGTCCTTCGGAATATATATACATCATCGTTTACCGCAGTGCACGCGGGTATATTTATTACTATATATTATGATATTATGGTGCGTGCGACAGATAATATAGTGTACGATTATGTATTATACGCGAGCCGTCCGACGCCGTCACCACCGAGACAACGCTGCAGTGGAGTTGTAAAAAAACTATTCCGTCTCGGACGAGTTCCGGTCAACATCTCGCGTTGGTACCCGGTGTAGTAATTCACGAAACATAAAACGTCCATCTGTATGGCGCATACATACCTACGTGTCACGGAGGGTCACTGTATGTTTTGGACAGGTCTCTTGCGGTGGGAAGGCACAGAGGTATCCGATAATGACTTGTATGGGTACGACACGAGAAATTCGTTTAAACGAGCTGATATTCGTGTAATTACAATTCGTATTCCCGTGTAATGTAACGCTGTGTGCATGCGCGCGCGAGCGCAAGTTCGCCGCGCAGTCGTGACGAACAACGTGTACAGGGAAGATTAGAAGAGTGAGGTGGTGAAGAGGAGGAGTAGTGGGTGGAGAAGGCAGTTGAGGTGGAGAAGGACGAGGTGGTGGTGTACGGAGCAGCAGCAGCTGCAGTCGAGAGATGGATTGCCAAGAGCTTGCAGTGGATACCTATAGATACGAACGAACGCTCGCGCATGCACATCGCCACTCTAGCACACGTTACGTGGGCGGCGGTGGTGGGTAAAGCGGCGGCGGACGTGGTGGCACGCACGCCCGGACCGCGTGGCAGCCGCTGCTGACCGGCCGGCACGCAACCCGTTGTCGTCGTCGTCGTCGTCGTCGTCGTGTAGGCCATGTCTTCGTGAGCTTACACACACATACATATTATATATACTCGCATACACACGTCACACACACGCATCGCTCGACGATGTGCATTTTTCCAATATCGCGAAAACGCGTATCTTACAGTAATAATCATAATAATAATAATAATAATAATAATGTTGTGTACCACGCCTCAATGTTAAATCAAAGCAATATAAAATATATAATAATATGATGTAGATAGAAATAAGACTCTATGTAATTCTCTTGGTAGAATAAATAATTACTGTATTAAACGTTAAAAAGTTAAGAGTGATTTGAATAATTCAAAAAAATAATACATAAACTGTATACTGATTATGGGTCGCTTGAAAATATAAGTTAATGATTTTTTGCTTGCGGTATCACGTCGATCAAGGACTTATGGGCTTTTCCCAAGAACTTTATAGTTAGTTTTTGCTTTTTTTTCCATCCATTCTGTGAATTTGATTATTACATTATTTTCTAAAGGTTCATAGTCCGAAATAATAATAATAATAATAATAATAAATAATAGTAATAATAATAATAATATACGCGATTGAAACGGTGGCAGCGGCGATGGCGGTCTAGCTAGTAGCGTGCGTGTAAATGCGGATGATTGTTTTCATCGACGGTGCAGTGAAAGAAGTTCACGCGATCGTCGGCGGCGATGGAAAATGTTCATAAGCGCGCACGCAGCCGCGTGTTTTTAATAATACGAAAAACGGATATTTTTGTCGATTTTTTTCTCGCTTCTCCTTCTGAAACGCCACTGCGTTGTCGTCACGCCGCGCGCAAATACTAATATATCGCGTGTGATTTGCACAGACACGCGCGTTCGTATAAATATATATTATAATATATACTATATAGTTGCACATAAACAGTAGATGGAGAGATCGGGTCGTGCGGGACGACCAATTTTTTTTTCTTACCTCACCTGCCCTCCGTCCGTCGTCATCACGAGCACATAACAAATCGCTGGTCCGTCACACACTGCTCGTACATTTATACATATATATATATATTATATACGTATAATATAAGTAGGTATATGTTGATGATGATGATGATGATGATGATGATGATGATGATGATGATGACGTAGACGACGACGCCAGTCCGTTAAACGTGCGTTGGCGATCGACAACGATGAGACAAATCACTCGATCATTTATCATTTTAATTTCCATTATTATCGCGCGCGCCAGTGTATGTGTGTATGGGTGTGTGTGTGTGTGTGTGTGAACGCGCGCGCTCGTTTGTCGCGTCGTCACGTAACAATCGTTTTCGAGCCCTCCGTCTCACCGTCGCCCCGAAATAACGTGTCCGACAATAGACCCGCGTGCACTCGGTTATTGTGTTGTCCGCGTGCGCGCTTATCGTTGTGTTATATTATGGTGGCCAGGAAGTGTTGGACGAGACCGTCCGCGTGCGTATGCGATGATTAGTAATGTAAATGGTGTATGTACAACACAGCATAGGAGGGAATATGAGTTACCGATATAAACGGTGCAGTAGAACATCATATCATTATGTAGCGCAGTCCAGACTCGTCCGTTGCGGTCTGTTCGAAAGTTCGAACCCTTTGCAACGCCTGTTGCAGTCTTCCACGGAAGCGGTCCGTATTGTATCGGGTCGCGAGTAAAACGTGTACGCGGATAATTTGCTACCCATCGCACCCGTTACGACCACGTCAGCGTGTGAAGTCTCAGCGACCTACGGGTTTTATTACTTTTCATTCCGCCGGGTAGTTTATATCACAGCCCCTTTCATATATATATATTTTCAACCCGTGTAATCGAACTAATAATAATAATAATAATAATAAGAAAAAAAATTAGATTGTTTCTATTTTAATTAACAGCCTAACTACCATCTACCAGAAAAAGGTACCCTCGCACCTCAGACCACCGTTTCGGTATACGAAACCATGTGAAACTCCCGAGTACGTATCGAAATAGGGTTTCATTAAAGCGGTTATGTTGTAGGGTAAAAAAAATTAAAATCGAATGGTCGATTACGTTCTTTTTATAGTTATTTCCGACGCGTATACCACGGAGTTGAGAGGAGGCTTATATCCCAAAAATTATTTTTTATTCTTATACGTTTTTAATTAAGCTCCATAAATTAATAACCGCATTAAGGTGAAGCCGTGCGATGTTTAGTTATATACTATACGAGTTAAGCACTATTATTTTTCGATGAGCCGATTTTTAGAAATATAATTATTAATTATGTTGATATTTTACAGTCTCTAAATGTATAATTAGTTTTAATTAATATTTTTATTTTTATTTTTTTGAAAATGGATTTTGTTTTTGTATTCGAAACGTCTGCGGAGAATTTGATTTGTTATTTTAGATATTATTTTTATAATCACACTTCTATAAATGCTTAAGCTCCAGTGAACGATAGAAAATATACTTAACGTTGAGTTGAGTATGAAAACTTTCACATGCATTTGCTTATTCTCTCGTTGCCCGCTTTGCCATTACGTATTTGTGCTGCCTTCACGCAGTCTACGGATCTTTCCAGTGTATTTTTGTTGTTAGACAATAAAAGTATCAAAAAATATTTGACTTATTCGCCAAGATCGGTGGATGTAGGTACTCGGGCTGCACGGTAAAGGGTAAAAGAACGGGACACACTCGGACCATATTCTCGAAACCATATTACCTCGTGAGAAAACATCGGCGTCGCTGCAGTCGTACGACATAATATTATTAATCACCGCCGTCGTCCTGTCGTCGGCTCGCACCTACGTATATATGTACGCGGTGGCGAAACGTCGATTATTCGAATTATCATCGCCGTCGGGCCGACGAATTTGATGCCTGCGGCGGCGGCGGCTCACGATATAATTATATACACATCCCCTCTACACAACAGCGGTACATTGTACATACGTCGCTTGTACAAGTACAACGGTTGGAGATGAGAATACAGATTTTGAAGTGTACGTGGGTGATATATGCACGGTACACATGCAGCGAACATAAAACCATAACACAATACAATGATATATTAGACATAACTCTTGTACGAACTTGTACACGCGTGGGGCTTTTTAATTCCGAATTTCAATACTTTTTTTTCCAATATAATATATTACACGCGACCCGTGTTATTATTATCTATAGGTATGTAATATTATAATATATTACCGTCATTGTTTTCGTATATTTTATTCGTAATATATTGCTGTGGATGTGACGTATGTATAATGTAACTGATGGCCGACTCGTCGTTTGTGCACACTGCGCGGATCAAGGTGAAGCGGTTGGCCAAATACAAAGCCGGCGATAATACGTTTTTACGGTGCGCCGTTAAGGCGGCGCGTTACCTACCGATGATTGTATATTGATACGGTACATTATTCTTTTTGTTCAACGGTCATATGCCATTGCGTAAACGTGGTAACATTGCCCTCTTTAGGCACCTGACGGCCGACCGCTTCATCACCACCGCGGCACACTTGTACAACGGGGCAGTACACACTCGTATAAACATGCTATAGTACACCCGTAATATTTATTTGTATATTGTACGTTTACATGTACCTGGGGGTAGACTTGTAGTATCACATATCGTTAAGGAAAACGTTAGGCTGTCATTTAGTCAAGGTGAAACATTACTCGAAGACAAGAAGGGACCTGTCCGTCTCGATTTTCCTGAATAAATCTTCTCGGAATGTGTTTTCGTTTATTGAAACCAATCACATCTGTGTACCAGTTTCGTTCGACCATATTTTATAGACTCGCGCCACATTTTTAGTGTGTGCATCGATACCTAACGTAAAAATTGGCATTTTTTTTTCGTACTCGGCTGGTTATTTTTAAAACCATATGTTAAAACACGTTTTTTACGCCGAGTTATTAAATACCCAGTATCCCCTTTCGCATCTATGATAAATCACCGAATAGCATACGAATGACGTAAGCGAATGCATGCATGCATGCGCATGTACGAACTTGTACAAATAATGTTAGAGCTGCCGGTACTATTCATCATCTTCAGTGATGTTGATTTGTCGCTGAACGATATGTTTTCCATAATTCTGAAAAAGGAAAAAAAATGCATTCTCCACACAACGTGTGTACACTGTACATAGTGTACCACGTTCAGCAATAACAATATATTATAATAATGATGATATGACTGTATGGCTACAAGTATTAAAATGTATGGTTTTTGTCGGTTTGAATGCACGCAGGACGTCCGTGCCCTGGGATTCTTCGAGCTGCAGATACTGGAGATTGAGAACTACCGCGGCCAGTTGGCCACGGGCGAGTGTTGTGGTGCGGGTGGTGCCTCCTCGGCGCAGCTCGCGCAGCAACCGCCGTCCTCAACGGCCGCCGGCAGACACAACCCGCCGTCGCTGCAATGCACGGGAGCGCCGCAGTGCAACACGCTGTTCCAAGTGTGCCTGCGCGAGTACCAAAGCCGACAGCCGCAGCAATCGCAACCGGCGTCCGCGGCGGCCGCATCAGCCATGGTGGTCAGCGGCGGCAGAGTCGACGACGAGTCGTTGGCCACGGGGTCGAATCACCACCTACCCAATTCGCATCTGCACCACTGCTCGTTCGGGAACGTCACCAGCCCAGTGCTGGGCGGCAATTCGTTCACGCTGGGAGGCGACGCCGTCGCCACGGCCGACTCTTCTTCGGATGGCAGCAGCAACAGAGGAGCAGCCGGCGGCAATCTTGCGTTGCCGTTTTCGTTCAGCTGGACCGTGAGTTGCACTAATTTTCTTAGATAGTATAATATAATATATTTAACAATAGTGTTTTGAAGCGGTGGCGTCACTGATGATAGTGGGGGAGGGGGTAAGCTCCGGCTCATCCGCAATGTCTTGCGTTACATGTTTTATGATATAGCTTACCACAAATTCCGTGATTTCACCATTACGGTAAATGCAATTAATTCTAAATTTTTAATTTCTCATTATTCTCTTAATGTTCGTTTGTCAAAAATTACATTTTTTTTTTACAAAAAGGTCTGCTGGACCAGATTTAACATTATTTCCAAGTTGTTTTAATTTTTCCATCATACGGCATCCTATATTATACTATGCAGAGCAAAGTACAAGAAATGTGTTTAGTATCATAATATCATAAAATCAATACATTTATTACATTGGCTAAAACTAAAAATATTAGAAAACAATATCAAAGTTATTTCAAAAGTCCTATTTCAAAGTTCTCAAATGGCGCCACTGCCTCGTTGAATATTTTTGATGCATTATGTATGATATAAAATCGTAACAGTATTTATAGATTTTAAATCTAAGACTTTGCGATGCGCGTTAGTATAGCCATAACCTAAACCTGTGAACCTATGTCGTTGAAAAAACTGCAGTCGTTTGATTTGTATCCGGTTTCTCGTATTTTGACATAATACAACAATCGTATATTATATAGGACTTGTTGTATTGATGACCAAAAAGTAAGAAGTGTATTGCCACCCGAAAAATCGTACCTCGACCGCGGCGTATAACGTATAATATGTAAATACTGAACACTCGAAGACTTATTTTCCAGAGGTAGTCATTACACCTTCCGCAAATCGTTTTTCACTTCAAGAGACATCGCATTACCAGCTAGTTGCCGCCGCCATGTGATAAATACGCGTTATTATACAGTTCAGATACATAATGTACGTTACGTTATAACGCGTATTTAATTGCTGATTATCAAATTTCCATCTTGGCGACGCGCCAGCATCGCGGCCGGATAAACGGATCTAGGATAACTACTGTCGACTCCCGACACGGCGGCCGGGGTAAGGGGTATAATTTACTGCCGCGTACCACTAGGTTTTGCCTTTCGCAGCGTACGACCCATGTCCCTGCAGCGCTACTGCCGCGGGACGTGCGCGACGTCCTGCCGCAATGGCGTGCGCGCATTACGCGCGTAATATATTATAATACCGTACGCATGCCACGAGGGGCATTTCATATTATATTGTGCTCGCCTCTAATGACCACGCCACCGGTGCTGCGCGTTGCCCGTCGAACGGCGAGAGTCGGCGGCGGCGGCGGCAGAGCGTGTGTGCAGTGTGCACGCATCGCCGCCGAAGCACCGAGCACACACACGCGCACACGCACATATGCACGTCCGCACACGCGCGTCAGCACGCACACGAATGCCCGGGCACAAGCACATGCACGAGGAAAACAACCGAGTCGGCGGGATCGACTGTACACGTACACCGACGTCTACAAAACTCGTTTAATTCCCGGAACGTATTTAAATGTATATGCGCGTACATATACATTTGTATAAAAATGCATGTGTACATGTATATTATACATACATATACGTACGTATACACATGATGCCCCCGCCGCCGCCGTTCATCTCGTCACGTCGACCGACCGGCGTACCGTTTCTCGTTTTAACCCCTCGCTCTCCGCGCCGCGTGCGTGCGCACCGCACGGTGTGGAATACATTTTCGTCCGTGCACACTGCAGGCTGTTTTTCAAGAAAACAAATTATAATTATTCATCGTAGTCTCCATACGACGTCTTCGTCTTCTTGGTCTTCGCCGTCGTCGTCGTCGTCATCGTCTCCGTCGTATTTAACTCGGTCATCGCGGCGACTGTTATAAATATGCGTGCGCACTCTCGACTACCGCCGACGCGAACGCACGAAACCGTTTACCCGGTCGTGGTTTTTTTCCACACCACCGGCGCGACCGCGACCGTATTTTCTGCGTTTTTTAATTAAAAAAAAAAATCGAGCACGACCGTCGTCGTCGCGTGTGTGAGGTGAAGTCGACGAGTTTTCGCGGTCGTCTCTGTAGCCGTTTTTTTCTCTCTCCGCTGCTGTGGCTTGGTGACGCTGTTAATTGCGCGGATCTTTCACCGTCGTGTCGTTGTCGCCGTACGCCGTTCCGCGTTCACCGTTTTTCTTCTCGAAATTTTCTCTTCCGGCTGCGCTGCGACGCCGGCGGCGGCGGGGGCCACCGTCAACGCGCAGCGCGCCGTGCAGTCCGGCTCGTGCCGTGCGACCGTCGCGGTGCAAGGGAGGGTGTGTCGGGAAGGGGGGGGGGGTTATATGGTTTTCGTGCGTCTAAAACGCGACCCGCCGGCGCAGCTATAACAATATATTATCCGCGAGTGACTATCTACAAGAGAAAAGACCGGGGTCACGACGACCGTCGTACAAGTACATAATATGATACTGTTCGCATATAATATATATAATATATGATATAAATATACGTATACATATAGAGATCTGGTGCCTCGCGTAATCCGCTCCCCACGATCGGCCCCGCTCGTTGACCAACGATCATGTCGTGTGCGTTTATACATCTCGATCGATACGGCAATGATGACGCGATAACGACGACGACAATCATAATAGTAATTGTAATAGTAATAATAATAATGGCCCGTCGTGTGTACCGCTTATAAGTCCTGTACACATTATATAGACGTATCGTCGTCGACCGACTGCGGCGAATTGTTTTAATCCACATCACGGCGGCCGGTTTGACATAAATACGCACGCGAGCGCATGTATAAAGTATGAAAGAACTCTGCTGCTTATACATTATAATATCCAAGTCTCTCCAATATATAATATAATACTATAATATATTACGACGACGATATTTCCGTGTCAATGATATTACGACGTATAGGTTATTACTTACTATATATATATATGCAACGCCGTCACTGCGTCCCGCTGCAACCGATTCTTCCACTGCGCGCGTGATTTGAATATTCAAATATCTCTATATAATACTATTGGAATTTTATAATGTATATATATTGTCGGGTATATACTATATAATATATATGTATATATACGTAGGTATACATAATAATACATATAGTACCAACTATTCAAATGTATAAATAACGTGTGTGTGTGCCTGCACCAGAACGTAATACACTAATTCCAATCGGATTTCTAAAAAATGTTTATTTATTTCGGTTTTTATTTTTTTCAATGACCGCCTGTACACACCTGTCGCCGCCACTACAATGCCGGCGACGACGACGACGATTTATCGTACGATTCGATTCGATTTCGGTATTTCTCGTCTCGTTTTTTTTATTTATTTATTATTATTATTATTATTATTATTTTTTTTTTTAATAATACTCGTCGTCTTGGTCGCCGCCGAGGTATTTCTTCCGATTATATTTTTCGTTAATTGGCTCGGGTCTCATGCCGCGCGCGTTAGTCGTCGTCGTCGTCGTCGTCGTCGTCGGCGGCGAAACGAGCTGGCAGACCGGTTGCCGCCGCCGAACTCTCTTCCGCTCGTGGTATCTCTCGTTCTCTCGCGCAGTCCCTCTCACTCGCTTTATCTCTCACCCTCACTCTCATGCCAACAAACTCGCCGATGCAGCCTAGTCGGTTTTTTTTTCCTTTTAATTTATATATGCAGCGGTGGTGTCGGTGATGCGGGAAAGTGGTGGAGGTGGTAATACCACCGTGGTCGCCTCTCGCGTACGGCAGCAGTCGATTAAAACTCACCCTTAATTAAAAACGAAAACACACGATTCCACTAAAACGTCGTGTACAGGTCTGTCATGTGCGTCCGGTGTCCACGCGGTGGGGGTGGGGAAGGCCGTGTGGCGTGAGCGGGACACCTGCGAGGACGACTGCCGTGTACTTAAAACGAGTATGTGACTGAGATAGTGTGCGTATAATTTTAATTAAATAATCCAATATTATCGCCGTCGTTTGTGTGGCGGCGGCGGCGATGCAGGTTAGGTCATTTCGATCACAGTCCGAATTAAACGTTAGGTTTTTAATGACCTGGAACGCGTCATTGTCTCGTTGTTGTTTTTACCGGCGGCGGCCGTGATGATGACGATGATGGATACAAATATTTTTGTCGCCGCCGTCCACGCATGCCGCCGCCACCGTCGCTGTTAATTGGGTTTTTTCTCGCGCGCGCGTGCGCTAGGCGGCCGGCAGCAGCAGCACGAGACGAGACGACACCGCCGCCACGCATACCTGATCCGCGGTCAGTGGTGCGGTGGTGTGGTCGTGGGGGACACTTGGCATTCCACCGGTATCGGTGGTGGTGGTGGTAAAAAACCACCGCAGTATTTTCCGATTAATTAGTGAATACCACAGATACGACGACGAGCTCTCGTCGGCTTTTCGTCGTCTATATGTTACGGCCACCGCCGCTTTATATACACATGTGCCGCCGATTCGTCTTAAATCCCTCGTCGTTATACTATTACGTGTATAAATATTTTATATATGTGTTACTGTTCGTTGTTTATCTATCACTGCGGTTGTGGTTCTTGTAACAGTTCTCTTTTAGGCGTGTGTGTGAATATGTCTTATATATAAACGATGAGAACTGTCCGCAAGACCACATCGCGTGGCACTCTCAAGTCATTTTACGTTTTAGACGAGTTTCCGGCTTATTCGGTGCAATATCCACGGTTCTTGTCGAGGCTGCACCAAATAAAATGTCCATCTAAGACTGGTTTATGTATCACTGAGGATCCGTCTTGGACAGCGCAATCTCGTTTATGGGTTTCTTAATAGTCCGGCATGTCCTGCAGTTAACTGATCTATTGTATCACTCGTGTATATGTAATCGTACGTGTTGTTAAACTGAATATGGATTATAATAGCATACACAATAATACGTTCGCAAACAGTTATTATAATGAGGCCTGACTTACAATAAAAAGGAAAGCTAACATTATGATATACGCACTCGCCCTCGCATATTATAACCATAAAATGTTAAGTAAGCATAATTTGCAGCACTCGATACGTATCTTGAAATGGGCTGAAGAAAGTAGTACTGGATCAAACAATATTGGAAGTTTACAACATATAAATCATATTATTTAAAAAAAATTCAATGAAAATTGGAGATTTATTAATAGTTATTTCAAAGATATATTAATATTAATGCGTATTTGAATTTTTTCTTCTATATGCCCTTTTAGAGAAAAGTTTTCATTATACTCTGCTGGAAGTATAGTATATTCATGCACTAAAACTACTTATCTGTTAAAGAATTCCAAAATTATCCACCTTTTTCGGTAATACGGTACTCTTCCGGTTCCAGGGATTACGAAGATTGTATACAATACAAATATGTATGTATGTATTTTTATTCCATTATAACATACGAGCATTGCAAAGGGTTAACGTCATAATTCTCTCAGCCGTGTAGTACTTACACGCGTATATTGTATATAATACCCACCGCACTTCGATCTCTCCCTCGCCCGTGTATAAAACTATATAGTGACCGCGGATTTTTTTGCGTAGCGACTGCAGACGACATGTGCAACGCCGCCCGACGGATGACGATGAGGGGGTATGAATGGGTCGAGATGGTTAATGACGCGCGCGCCCCCGCGGGATTATTGTTCGCCTATTGTTTTGTAGTTTTTTCCCTTTTTTTTTTTTTCTTTTTACGATTCCCCCGCCGCAACAGACGTACATAATACTATAGAATATCGCAGCGATGACCGCCGCACTTGACTATAATATATAATACTGTATCCACATATACATTATATAATATGTATACAGTGCCAGTGCACTTCGCAGCCGTTTTTTCGACTATTGTCACATCGCGCACGTCCCTCGCGTAGGGATGCACCGCTGTTGCATATGCTCGTACGTATACCCATGTATTATACATGAATGGCGCGAAACAATACGGCGATAATTTCGTCCTCGTCCCCCGGTCATCTGTCGCAACTATATATCGCAACCGCGTCGGTGGTGAAGTTTTTTTTTTTCCGTCGTTGTTAATCCGCTGCTTCCCCACAGCTGTTGTGCCTCGCGCAAACCACAAACAACACTCTACATAATGTTATGTATGCGACCGCGCACGTGTGACGACTGTCATAATTATGGTTTTTTTTTTTTTAAAACATTTTTTCCGCTCTTGCCGTTTCTTTTGCTGCCTCACACATTTTGTGTACACAGCGTACAGACACCGTGCGCGCGCGCCTGTTCGCGTGTGTATGCACATATTGTACACAATGGTGTAATATACGCGCGCGCTACGTCTCTACGCTTTTTTATATCTTGAGTCACAAAAAAACAAAAAAATGCACTTTTTTTTATTCATCACCGTTTCGACGGAGGCGGCGGCGATGGCCCCTTGCCGAGACAGCACGACGTGCGTGGTGCCGCTGCAGCCATACTCGTGTTGTATTATTATAATATATACATTAACCTATCCGCTAAATGAGCCCTGACGATTGCGTAGTTTCCCTCAAACTAATATTATTTTTTAGTCCTTGTCGCAAACTGTCCTTCGATAATTTCACACGGATGAGCTAGACGTGCGTTTAAATCACGGATTGCACCGTCGATTATTATAAAAACGGTTTAGTCTGTGCTTTATGCCTTATATGTAGAACATATATCCGGGCATCGTGCGGTGATATCGATAAGACGCGGCAAGAGGGCTGAACGAATCGATGCCGAATCCTTGCGGTCACGCGACATAAGATCTTTTATCCTCCCCGGAGCACCCCTGTTGGGCTATGTGATAAACGGCGGCCATGGTTTAGCGTACGTAATACTATTATATAGATCGGAGAGCGGTCGTACAGCAATGATATTGTAGACCGCAGCTTGACGCAGAGACCGCCGCCGCATCTCCAACATCACCGCCGATCACGGTCATCGCTGTGCATACATATTCGCTCCCGTCAATAAACGCATGACAGGCTACCGGTGCAGCGACTCGCCGTTGCGGCGGCGGCGTAATCCGTATCGTACATACGGCGGCGCCACCGAGTCGTCTTACGGCACGGCACGTACGCTGCCCGCGTACGCACAACTATAATATACCTACATGATATTACATTATACCACTATTATACGGCGAGTCGCGCGATATGAGACCTGGAACTACCATTTATACGGTATGCCCGCAATAATATATATAATGATAATAATAATAATAATAATAATAATATATAAACTGCAGTACCGTGCTGGTATATTAAATAGATACGACGACAACGTTTGACCCCGAGGCGGTCGATTGAATCGTCGTCGTCGTCGAGTAGACGGCGGTGGCAAGTTTTTTTCTGCTGATTTTACCTTCGCCGGTGCGCGCGGAGGGCTGGTCGGGCGGGGGAGGGGGTCCCCATTTCTTTTATTCATCGGTCGTACGACGATGACGACGACGACGACGACCGCAACGACGAGTGTCTGTCGGTCGTCTTCGTCGTCTTGGTGGTGGCGCCACCACCATGCACCGAACCGGCCACCGCCGATGCACTTTTTTTTTCTCGGTACATACGCGACGTGCGTTCGGCCGTGGCCATACGACTTGGACGACTTGGACGACTTGGACGACTTGGACGACATCGTCGCCGCGGCCGTGGCGCGTATACTGCACATGGACGCCGTATTTTCCCGGTAACGACTACGCGAGCGTTCGCGGGCGCGCGCGCGCGACCACTCGCACGCGTAATAAATCAATCAAAACCGGGACGGCGGCAACGCGATTGCTGCTGACCGAGCGGGTAACCGCCGGCGGCGGTACCACACCGCGGTCTCCTCCTACGCACTCACGTCGTTGGTCTTTGTCATCGTCGTCTTTCCGTTGTTGTATATTATGTGCAGTAGTTATGTTATTACCATTACTATCACTATAACTATTATTATAACTATTATTATTTTTATTATTATTATTATTATTATTATTATTATTATTATTATTACTATATTATATTCAGTCGCCGTAATTACCGTTCCACTGCATTACACTGCTGCAGCTTCATAATATACAGTGTACCATTTGCTGCTTCGTCAATGACGTCAAGTCGTGTTATTAATATTGTATTATTATTATATCATCTCGAAGATACGAAAGTCTGTCATCGACTACTTGATTTTTTTTCTTATTTCCCTACAGCGAGTATGACATATTTATTAGGGCTTCTTCAACATCAAAACGATATATCTTGCACTGAGTATTTAATATCTATCGGTGTAGTATATGGGTGTATTTTATCAACGAGTACAGGTTCTTTACCACCAGTAACCACTGCGCGTGCACATAATGCGAACTGCCGGACATCACTTGTGGATATCGCTTAACGACAATGCTCGGTGATTTAAAGACTGTCAGCGAACGTAACTATTATTATATTGTACGTCGACACTTGGCAACAGCTGCAGTGTAAAAATATATTCCGCCGAGTGTAATATGCGCCTTATATACCTGCCCGCCGTAGTTGTATAATAATGAAAGTATAAGTACTCTGCGGTAGCTGATGATAACGATAACTACGATTGTGTTACGCTCGGCTATAACGGCTATATCAATAACGACGTCCAGTCTTCGGACGACGACGCATAGAATAAAATGTACTATTTACTATGGATATCACGGCGGTGACGACGAATTAACGAGCACTCCACAGATCACAATCAATACCACGAACATGATGTATGATGCAGATAATGTCGGTTTCCGTGAGTGGTGGATTTTATTGCGACGACGACATATGTAGACGCTAATAGAGATGGTCTTTGTCTGAAAACTTAAATAATAGGTACTCTGATCCGAACTTTGTACATCGCTCGTGTTGTTGAATGTTGATGGTTGAGGTTGCGTGTGAATATGACATTTAATGCAGTGAAAATGTTGGGTGGTCACATGGGTTGTTGAAATATTCGTTCTGTGGAAATATTTAAATGAACGATCTATATTATTTATGCATTTAAAACAACAACATTCATTAATATATTAGAAACAGTGCACGAAGAGACGAGATGGAGTTTAATGTAAGAATCAAATCGCTAGGTTTTCCAATATTTTCATAACATTGGCCATTTATCCACAACTTAACAATTGTAAACCAAATACCGGACAACTCTCAGTATAATGCGGGTATTATTGATACTCGTAGTACACCCAGAAGTAACTTTTGACAAATACAGGAACAAATAAAATTACAATTGTATTATAATAGTGATTTCGACTAATAACCGTTTTATTTACGATACTTCTCACATAACGAAATTGTATGAGTATAACTAAACATTTACTGCTTTTATAAAATCAGAAGGATCTTTGTTTTATAAATCTCATTTGGTGATACAAGTACAGCGAAGAAAGTTTATTGACTAAAATGAGAAATAGATAATAGCTGATTTCATCCGCATTTATTTTAAGTATACAAGTTTGTGTACGTCCAATGAACCGGTCCTCTGGACGCGACCAGCACTTATTTCGGTGACATTGCCGCAACGCAGCGCTAAAAGTTGAAGGGAGCGCGTCGTGCGCAGAGCGCCGACTCGGACGACCGCTTGGCCCGTAGCCGGATCGTCTTTAACACCTCGTTAGCAAGATCTCTTAATTTCCTCGTCGCTTGATTACTCGCTCTCGTCGTTTATCACATCACGTCATTAAAACCGCCGCCGGCCCGCAGACGACGATAATGAATTAGGTCCTGCCGCTACTACCACCTAGCTACCATTACGGCGCGTGGTGGGCGCTCCTTGCCGAGACAACCGCCGGCCGAGCTGCTGCAGTGGAACGTCGCGCGCGCGCGCATAGCACAGACCGGGCAATTAGTCGTATGGAGTCGTTAGTGCCGCCGCCGCCGCCGCCGCCGCCTCCAAACGTATTGAGCGGTGGCGTGACGTAGCGGAAAAACGCCGCCACCGCCGTGGCTTTATTATGATCATTGTTGGTGGTGACCGGTCGGGTACGCACGCGTCCTACACGCAGCGGTGACGCGGCGGAAAAACGGCGGCCGATGGGTTATAGCTTATTTAGCTGCGATGCGAGGCGATTGCGATGACGCGACGTTTTATTTTCCACCTTTTTTTTCTTTCTTTTCTTCGCTCCGTCCGTCGGCCGGTCATAAACGCGTGCACCCGACGCGGCGGTGTTTCACGTCAACCGTCCCCGGGTGGCAGATCTAGATCCTCGAATACGGAATGCGCAAAACGTCCGCGCATCCGTCGGCAATACTTAGCGCATAGGACCGCGGGCTCACGCTTCTTGGTCTCGGCTTCATATACGATTCACTTTTGGTCCTCGACAACGTACAAGACGTAGAAAGTCTCAGCTGAGCCGCAGCGATAACCTTCCACCGCCGCCATATCTCACGCCGAAGTGAGGGAAAATGTCACAATACTATTATGTCCGTCGCTTGCTCATTGTTTTTCTCGTGCTCGTGGCGTATAGCGGACTTGTGTTCGACCTATACCTATGTGTGTGCCACAATCGGTTGGGTTTATGGTGTGTACCAGCCGCTATACCTATGCATCGTAACGTGCAGCGAATTGCGGGGACCGCTGCGGTTGTACCTATAGAAATCGTGTCTGCCGTGACGGCGATGCAGCGCGGGTTCGCGTAGGAGTCTCTCGTACACAATGTTTTTTTCATACCTATACATTGTTATTATTATATTCCGCGCATGCACACACGTAGTATATAATATTATTATGTGTGCCGCGCGACGTTGTCGTACCGTAAACCCGCGTGGTACCTATACTCTGGTTGCGGTTTCTCTCGTCGCCGTGTCGACGATGATGATTTATCGCGGGGCGGCTGCGTGGTCTTGCGACCGAGCGCGCGCGCGCCGGCGACACGGTATCGTCTCAACGACAAATGTTGTACACAGTCTCCGTGCGACGGTGGGCGGTGTCGGGGGGGTTGGAGAAGGACATGGAGTACACGTACACGCCGATGTACGACGACGGAGAAAGAATGTAAAAAATATGCGCACAATATATACGAGCGCACATTTTATTCGTGCGCGTGCGCGTGTTAACCGTAACAGCGACATCGGCGTCGACGATAAATAACCCACGTTATTTATCGCGCTCGACGACGGGGTTCGCGGTTCTCGTCCCGCGCGCCACCGTCGTTTAGCCGTCCCATTATAACAATAATATTACGACCGTGCCCGGTCGTCGATGTTACAACATCCGTGATGGATCGCCGTTCGCGTTAATATTGTTGCGGTGCCCGACGTGAAACCGCGATGTTCCGAATCACGCGCGCGTACGCATTATTATCGTAATGCACTATTATGGTACATGCGCGTTCACCACCCGACTGCCGCTGCGGCACGCCTACGGGCCGACGACACCTTTCGTACCACCCGTATTTCGTTTATCGTCTCGCTAATGGTTTTCCGTTTTTGTTTTTCTGTTACAGAGATCGTTTACATTCATACTGCAAGCGATGGACTACAACAATTACACGGGTAAGCGCTGCAGTACAAACTCGAATCGCAATGCCGTCCCCATACGGCGGCGGTCGTCTTATACATAATGTATAGAATGTAACGCGCGCGCATCAAAACGATAATGTCACATGGTATTATTATTAATGTCGTCGTCGTCGATGTCGTCGTACGTACATGCGACGTGACTCGGCCTGCCGGTCGAGATACGCGCACCCACGCACACGCGTACGCGTAGACGCACAATGCGAACGAGTCGGGTACGTAACCGTCGTCGGTTCTCGTCAATAACGTATACAGGCACAATAATACATACGTGAGTATACCGAGGAGGCAATCGAGTAGTCGTCGTCGCATCATATTACGATGATGATGATTATTATTATTATTACGATTGTTGTGGTCGTATAACAACGCGATGACGACGACGACGTATATTTATTAAAAGCGGCCGTGGCGTGTACCGCGCGGCAACAATCGTCGCCGTCGTTTCGTCGCGGTAGTTACGCCTCACGCCGGCCGCGGCGTCACGTCCCATTCCGCGCCCGGGCCGAATGCAGCGCGCACCAATTGTCGTACTCTGGTACACAGCGCTGGTGCTCTACTCCGCGTACACTGTGTACATGTATATAGAAGATATTATATATATATACTCTTCGATACGATTCCAATTTCCAATTCCGTGTAGGAATGCGGCGGCGGGACGGTTTTATTACTATTGTTGTTGTTATGTGTTATTATTATTATTGAAGATTTGTCGTCGTATATTCTTTTTGTTTTCACACACATTTATATCATATATATATATATGTATTTTGACCGTCCGTCCACGCCCGAGTTTGAATGTATGTGTGTGTGTGTGTGTGTGTGTGATTGTAACGATGACGCCTATTGTTGTACGACGACGAGATAAACGCGAGAACAACGGAACGAAGGAAAAAAAGGGTAGCCAAGGCGAAACGCCTAAGAAACAGATAGAGAATAGAAGAAAAAAAAATCATCTCAATCAATTCCACGCGCGTTGTTATACTATTGATGCGTGTGTGTATGTATGAGTGTGTGTGTGTGTGTGTGTGTGTGTACCAATATGCGGTGACTGCGGGTACCGAATCGAATCGGCGCGGTACCGGCTTTTCGTCCGGTCTGACGCAGTGCAACACGACGACCGACGGTTGTACGGCTAAAAAGCCAATATACTCTATTCAACATCTACAAAAATAATACGATCATCCGTATATTTATAACAATTAACACTGCTAGGGTGGTTTTATGAAATTGATTGGATCCACTATAACGTTTTATCTAATTTTCGATAGACCATAGATGCATTCCGGCTGTATTCGACCGGTGAAAAAATGAATAACCATAGTACCTTGTAATACTGCTAGTTGATCACTTTTGTGTTCGCCACGTAATGGTCTAAAATGTATACATTAAAAATATTCTTTCATCTTTAATCTCAAGTTCCGTCGATACAAAAACCATGGTAATATATTATACCGAGTCACAATTCATAATATTGTTATGTCCCTTAAACGGTCGTGTCGATAAAATATTATGTTTCGTGTCTTATTTATTTATTGTTCTTATTCTTCCCCACTGCAATAGCGTAGTTGTACGGTTAGCGTGTGTCGCGTAAACAAAGATGCCTAAATCGTATTGCACGCGCGCAAAATAACGACGCCGTCGTGGTTTACCATGAACAATTGTAGTCATATACGTACTAGTAGACAATGTTTGAAAAAAGAAAGAAAACAATTAAATATTCACATACTACGTTCATATAACATTGCTATTCGCGCAGTCCTCTCGCATTTACAGAGATGCTATTATTTATTTCGTGCATCCTACATTCCTGTACAGGCTATATATTTCGGGATGGTGATAACAACTCGTTTACAAACACTATTTAAATTTAATTGACAATAGCGTCTTGTGATCGTATAGGTACCGGCATTTTAACTCAAACACGAGACCAAAAATACCAAACATAAAATTCCAATTATTCCAGTATTCTCGTAAAAAAAATGTAAACGATTAAATTTATTATTATTTTTGATATAATAAAAATTAAATAGTTAATGTTTTCACTTTATTAATAATAAAATAATTCTTCTTCTTTAGCACAAAAATATTTATGCGATATGTTACTATAATTCCAACCGATAACTCGTTGATACTTGATACCTATATAACAAGATACATTACCCGTGAAATCTGCAACGATGAGAGATTGCCGGATGTTAAATGTTCTTTTTATGTTTTAGTGTCATAAATACTTTCCCAGCTAAAAATTTTATTCAATAGCATACATATTTAAACATTTAAATCATATTAATTTTTATTTTGCACTTTTCATCTGTATTCAAACTTGGACTTCAAGTTCATTCAAATCATACACATTGAGTGTAATAAATATAAATTGAATAACTAAACAAATAAAAATATAACAAATAATAAACATTTGAGGGTATTTTTTAAAAATATTTAGGGCACTTAGAAGGGTTTTTAGGGTATCAATAGCATTACATCGCAGTGTGTCGTATAGGATACTCATATTCTTGTTTTGGATTTTTCTAGGCGCACTATCCGTTATCGAAGAAGCCACATACTCCGGTATTCTGTTGCCTGGCAACGAGTGGAAAGCTCTGTCGTACCTGGGCCGCACGGCACGTATGGCATACCGGGTACGAGTACGTTGCGACCGTAACTACTACGGGCAGACATGCACCAAGCTTTGTAAGCCTCGAGACGACCGGTTCGGTCATTACACGTGCGGCGACACGGACGGCCGGAAAGAATGCATACCCGGCTGGCAGGGTGAGACGTGCGACAAAGGTGAGTTGAGAAATATTCGAATTTTTTGGATACTGTAAATTGTAATAACAATTATAATACAAGTAGTAATTATAATAATGATAATCGCGTTTTGTTTATTCACAGCCGTGTGCAAAACCGGATGCCATCCCGTACACGGAAAGTGCGATTATCCTGGCGGTTGCGAGTAAGTATTATTTATACATATTTATACAGTTACTCAGCTTGTTATGATATATTATTATTGTTTTTTTTTATTAGTTATTACTTATTAGTATATAAATATTACAGTCCAAAAATTATTTGATATATTATTATAGTGTTATATCATACAAAACCTACGCGTGCTTAGATATGTTTATTATGCGATGACAATTATGAGTATAAACATAGCTCATATACCGTAGCATGTCAACGCCACCACAAAATGATAATGCGGTGGCGTTGATAGCGGAAATTAGATAGAGTGGTCCACCGGCAGTTGTTATCAAGTAACCTATCTAAGATTTTTCTGAAGAGGGATGGAGGTTATAAAATATCATTTTATTATAATATTGTACTTGAAATGAAAATGACAATTATTACAGATACAATCCCAACTCGTTAAAAACACTAATGGTCGGCCTATGTCAGCATAAAATTTATGTAATTTAGTGTCGCCGTGAACCCTACTTTTAAATCCTAGTTGTTTAATTATGGCAATAAGTACAAATAATTTATTGCTGTTTAATACGCTAAAAAAAATGAATAGATTGCTAAAAATAAATCTGGAAAACTCTCAACCTGTTAGCACGTTTTACATTATTAGTAGTTATTTTGTTGATCAAGTTGGTAATACAGCAATACAGTAAGTCTTAGGTCGTTATGCAACTGTTGCCCATTAACCGGTACAGCATCTGTAATCTGTCTGTATATCTTAAATTAATTATTTAGCCTATAAACAAAACCCGAAATAACGTGTGTGTCCAACACCGATGCGCGTTCGTAACGTAATAATATTATGTCTTCGGTATTGCCTCGGTTAAGGCATTAGAGAAATTCCTGGGAAGAAACTAATATAATAATTTTAGAAAACCTACAAGCACGACGAATCACGATCATCTTAATAAAATTGTGTGTTCGTATTACAGAGCTCGACGTTTAACACTATATTAAAATAGAACCAATATAGATAATACGATAAAATATAATATTATAATTATTAGAGTTTTGACGTATTATGTTCTCGGTCACATCATAAATATTGAATCGTAATCATATAATTTCTTTGTGGGTTGTATGACAAAAAAAACTTTGCTAAATAAAATGTTACATTGTTCTACATTAAACATGTAAACTGCATGTGTCACGACTAAAGCTCGCGTGTAAAAAAAAAAAAAAATAAATCGTTTGGAAAATGAAAAATAAATTCTTATTTTAAAATTCCTCGACGAACCGTATTTTGAAATAATTAGAGAGCGTTGCCCTAAACCGAATAAAGAAAAAAAATGCGCTTTGCATTCGAATGTGTTCGGTCCGCGGTCTGTTTTCCGTTCCCACGAATATTTACCAACTGCAACACCTCCCGTGCGTCAATAAAGAACGAGCCGAACACCGCGTGTTTGTACATTATTTATCGAAAAAAATTATCGTAGCTCCGGTAGTTGGGTGAAATAATACCGACGAAACCAAAGCGTTCGCATTAATTGTCGAGACTATCGTATGACAGTATCGCCATTAGACGACGGTCCGACGGAAAGTTGCGGCCGCCTTCGCGCCCGTGCGTCCGTGCCGGTCCGCGCCACATTTCGTCGTCACCGCGGTCATCGCGTATTCGAATCATGGAAAACCAACGATCGTCGCAGCCCGTACGTACGCGCGCGTGTGGGACTACGTACCGTACGTTGTCGTCGGCGGCGGTACGGTTCCGTCGTCCTCGTCGACGTTGGATTCGAGCCAGCCGCGCGGTCCGCCGGCCCGCCGCCCTCGCTCGTTCGGGCCGACCCGGGCTGGTGGGGGCGTGGGAAACGGCGACCGGCGAGTGAGTTTTCGAGAGTTATCGGCGGCCGACTGTTGCCGGCCCGTCGTCCTCGCCGCCGCCGCGACGGTGTACGTTGGCAGCGTCGGCGGGGGAGCACGCCGGCCGAATTTTAATACACGCGACCGGCGGCGGCGACGGCTGTGGCGGAATTTCGTCGTGTAGTCCGCGCTCGCCCCGTATACAGTTTTCTCACACAAAACGCGCGCCGCGTCCGATATGAATACGAAATGCGCGAAGCGAGCGATGCGTGTACGCGACACGTGGTGGTGGTGGTGGTGGTGGTCACTGCCGCCGCCGCGCGTGAGACTATTATTATAATATTACTATTATCATTACTATTGTATCGAATGGTTAATGAATTCGATTTGCGATGTTTCCCGAAACACGCGCGCGCGCGACACCGATGGTTTCTCACAGTTCCGTGCGATGCGCCCCGTCCCGCCCGCACGAAAGTCCTAAACGTTCATTTCTTTCTCACCGGCCCAACCCCAGCCGCGCACGACCCGCCACCTCGTTCGCGCTTGATCGCCGGGCCACGACGACGGCCGTGGTATTAATTATATTAATATGATATCATGCCCGAGCACATTAGTTTTACCGTTCTGATATACGGGCAATATCGTAAATTCCAATTTATAATCGTTGCCGTGCAATGTTACAGCGCTCGTAACGCAACGGAGTAAGTTTCAGACAAATCACGTCTTCTCGTTAACAGTATATATATTATATATATATATATAGTAGGCGCATACTTTTATTAAAGTTACAAGCATTGACACTCGGCAATGGGGTAGCTTATATTGATAAACTAAAAATGAAACCAAGAAATCTGCAGGGTTCTTTTGCATGGTAAAGAACGTGAAACACACTTTATACGGTCGAACGGATAACGAAGCCGATCAATTTAAATATGTTGATTATGTTGATTTATAGCTGATGAACGATTTCCGAACCAGTGCTATTTGTAACAAATTTGAAATCAGAACGGAAAAAAAATCAATGATTTTAACCATTTATTTTAAAAATGTGTCTTATTGAAATAATGTTACAAAATAAAATGTATTCATTTTTATTTATTCTGTTTCGTTTAAAAAAGTGATGATTTCATTACTTTAGAAAAGTATAGTACCTAAACTAAATACGAATGCTTGCGTCTTTTTTACTTTTATCCTTTCGTGTTGCACTAATATTACTAGTTAAAAGTGAACAAATATCTTTCTTACTTGTTGAAAAGAAACACAATAATACTACAGTAGTAACACTAGAAAACCATTAAGGTTACTAAAAAGAAAACTAGACAATAAATGCCATTAAAAATAAATAAAGCTACAGTATTATTATAACGTAATCAAGTATATAAAGCAAAAATAATCTTAGAAAACGAGGTTTACCTATGTTTAAATTATGGATGTACATTTGTACGTACAATGTAATACAAATAAATACGCATCCAAAAGTTCAAACCTTAGTTACATAATATTATGTGGATCACTGAATAGAATAAAAGTTAATCGTGTGAATCCACGGAAATTTCCATATTGCAGTCTTCAAGCCGATATTAGTATACAATGTTTTAACTATTTAGTGCTGGTCATTTAAATATTGAAGGTTTAATATTTTAAAATAATTATACTTGTGTTTTCCCCTAGTTTTATTGGAAATCAAAACGAAATTTAAGCTAATAAATACATTTTATTATCAAATTTTACTTTGCTCAATATAGTAAATATGAATTATTCATTCAATTTTTTTAAAAACAACTTAATCTCGTATTTATTATTTGTTTTTAAAACAATTCATATAGTTGTGGTAATTAAAAATGTAATTTATAAAATATCTCGATAAATATGAATGATTTTTTATAATTTAAAAAATAATTAATTTTTCCGAATTATATTTATAAGTGACTTACATTTGTATAATATTATTCTATTATAAGACGTAGTATAGTAATATGTTTACAGACTGCAGTATAGTAATTCACCGAGCTTCACTCAGTATAGTTTTTATGTATGATGATTTATCTTTGCTTTCCAATTTAAGTACCTCCCACCCCTGCAGTGGACCACCCAATGTATATTGTATCTTGCACCCGAAACCTATGTTCTATAGGTTTTTTAATTTTGTTACTAGTTATAGACTATAGTGCCCAATTTTGGGCAGACAAACACGTACGTTAATCTCTTTTCCTGCTAGTCGACGGGAGGTGATTACGATCGTATCATTAGCATTGTATTTACCTGCAGTGTAGCTGTGTCAAATATATAGTTGTGTTTATATTAACACGATTATTGTTTTTAAAATAAAGGTGTCGCAAAGGATGGCAGGGAGAGCTGTGTGATCAGTGCATGACGTATCCTGGATGTAAGCATGGATACTGCAACGGCACTTCTTGGCAATGCATATGTGACATAAACTGGGGCGGCATCTTATGTGATCAAGGTGAGTGTTTTTAATTTATTCTCATCAAAGCTGTGGATTAATATTATAAGCGTAGTATATTTTTCGGCTTAAAATGTGTTCTAGAACTAGTAAATAACACAAATATTTACGTATAACGTTGCCTATGTATAATGTATATAGTGTCAATTCAATGTGATTACGGATACATTCTGACTACTATATTTGTTTATTCCATTTTTTTTTTTTTTAATTTTTGGTAGCATTATAATATATATATATATATATATGAAAATGTGTTCATCCATAAAATAATTAGACAAGAAATATTTTTTCATAACAATAGTTTTGCTTATATTTATTTACCAAATGTTATTTTGACATTTTGTCGCCGTATGTATAGTATTTATTATTTGATAGTATTCATATAAAAATAATTTCCATTTCAATCAATTCAAAAATGTTGGCATACAAAAAGTACTCTACCTAACCCTTATATACTCTATACGTAGGGCGTATAGGCTCCGGTCTACGGCGCCATCTGTTTGGCGCTAATCTTTTAGGGTTCAATTACTTCGAATAAAATTGATATTATATACGAGTATACTTATGCTTTACTTTGAACATAATTGTATAAAAAGCAATCTAGTGGCGCCAGAGTACACGCGGCTATATTATATATCGATCTAAATATCTTACACCAGCACTTCATATAAAATATCTAAAAATGTTATAATACACTATAATTCAGTGCACATTCTATTGAAATAATGTCTTCGCTCATTTGTTGTTTAAAATAAGAATAACCCATATCATCTTTCACTTTGACAGTATATTTCTTCGATAATCATAAAAATGTTTTTAAAATTATTTATTATATTTATACTATGAGTAGTGGGCCCCTAACCAAATTGTTTAGCGTGGAAATTATTTACGGAAAGAGTGGTTATTGTATACTAATCCCACCTTCCAGACAAGCGTCTGCATTTTTCATTGCAATTCTCACTACCTACAAAATATAATGTATATTTGTATACGATCAGTTTAAACGATATTTAAAAATATATGACTATATAAAAAATCAACACAATTACAGTGATTGTCAGTCGCCGAAGCTGCAATTTTAATGGTATTTGGATTATTTTTACCTATAAATTTAATTAAATTAATTAAATATTCTACATTGCATATTTTAGCATATTTTGGATTCTTGTGGCGCATAATTTCGCATACCTATCGTATTTTTTTATTTCATCAGTTCTATTTAGCTGCATATTTTTTGCCAGCATAGTTTCGCGTGTCTATGTCTATTACACATATTATCATGTATAAAACATTCAAAGCGCATTGTTTTTAAAATTCATTTTCATCCGACTCGACTCACGGTGATTATATTACTATTACACGGATAGGGTCCGTTCACCGATCCATAAGCTGGCAAGGAGCACGGGATTTTTTCAATGATTGGTGGTGCGTATCGAATGCGGTGGCGGCGATCGGCGATTTTCAATCGATGGCTCAGTCCGATAAGAAAAAAAAAAATAAAAAAAATTATTGAAAAATAAAATGATAATAATAAAAACGACTGCATGGCGAAGGGAACGGGGAACGCTGCCGCGGTGAGCTCATAAAAATTATCCCGTTCCGCGCGACGATTGTTACCGTCGTCGTTTTTCGTTACGCGTGTTCTGTTTTTTATAGGTTTTTTTCCACTCCGTGGTATCGGTGGGGCCGTGGTGTAATCGCCGCTTCGAAACACCAAGTGTGTATGAACGATATTCAATAGCTATTTTTTATTATTATTTTTTTTTTTCAACATTTATTCAACACACCCTTCGTGGTGGTAGTGGTGATGACGACCACCGTCGCACTCGTCATTGTAAGAACATCGCACGTACATATATTACGTATTTTTTTATTATTATTTTTTTTTTTTTTTGATTCGATTTACGTTCTTTGCGGCAATCGTTAATGACGCATAATTTATTATAGCGATATTATATATATAATATATTTTGCACATATGTTTAATATATGTGGACTTCCAGGACTGTGTGTTGTATTATACACGAGGCGAGCGGCGGAACTGCACGATCGACTTATTACAACAATATAATATAATAATATTATTATGGTATAACGCGCACTTAATTATACCGGAAAGTTTTTTTTTCACGTTGTTAGCCTCGCGCGGGAGGGGCGGGCGAGACAGTTGCCGAGCCGACTATACGGTCATTAAAATTATTATAATTATTATTATTATTGGTCGTCGCGTAATTTGCGAACATCGATCAATCGTCGTGTCGTCGCATAATACCGCCGCCGTTAATGTATTATCACAGCTATTATAATATATTCGATCGCTGCTGCATATATTTCACGCCACAATATTCTATACACATATACAACTTAATGTTTATATATGACGTAACCACGCCGTGTGCCTACTTCTGGCTGCGGTATAGTAATGTTATGTGAGACGGTTTTCGCGGATAAAACTTTACGCTGCCGTCGACCATACCGGAATTTTCACACGCGTTTTGCAGAAACTATATATGTTGTATAAAAAGACGCCTCCAGAAACGTACAAGTAACTCTTTATCGAAATAAGTCACGCTATAATACTACTGCAGTTGTCCCTATATCGCTATATATGTGTACTTCGGTTGTTCAGTACGAAATGTATTCCGTGAAAGTTATATTAAGCATCCCGTTCACTTTAGCATGAAATGCAAGATAAATATGTACATTTAATCACCGAACAGTATTTGAAGTGCACAAATACTTGACTAAAATTATACTAGATTTGTTGATGGAGCATTTACGTATATGTTCATTCTTCAACCTGAATATTAGAGCACATCGAAAAAGAACCGAATCATTCTAGAAAGCAGAGGAAGGATCGAGTGAGTTGAGTCCCTTAAACATGAACAGGAAAATTAATTTTTTAATGTACGGTTCCACATTTACATTTTTTAGTGAATTCTTTATTCTATACATTGAAAATGATTTAATGTAAATGAGTTTTTAGAATCTTCTATAGAATGTTGTTTGAAAAAAACACATTTTCATGGGTTCGAATATTTTAAAAGGACGTGAATGAAAAAATTGTTAGCCCCCCCCACTAAGACTTCACCTGATTCCTGTTTGTATACAACCATTAATAATACTTTGTCGTTTTTAATTACGACACAAGAGTTTTAATGTCGTTATCGGAAGGACCACTTTCAATGCATCAGGTTCCGGACCACTCCACAGTCATTGCACGCATAATAATTTATAATACAGTATAATAATGTCGTATAAAACACGCGTGATGATGTAGCTACCTATTCATACAAGTTATTTAAGTGAATCTAAATGACTCAATATATATGTATTTTATTTTCGAACAATTTTTTAACTTTTAGATTTCACTTAGAGTGTGATTAGAATCGACCAAATTTTCTTTATGAATCGACCAAATGAATAATGATTGCAACATGCGTTTTCATTAAGTTACCGTTTAATACGGTCTATAGTTTGAATACTAGCTAATACCACCACTGTGCCGTCGTTTCGAGGCTGCAGACCGGCGCAGACGCGATAATTTATTATCTCCGTGTACACTACAATATATTTTCCGGTTTCCGTTTCAACGCAGCCGGTTATCGAGTCGGATACAGTCGTATAATATTATAATAATTCCATTCCGGCTGTCCCGTCGCCCGGTCGCCGTTGCCGCCGCCGCCGAACGTTACTGCGACGTTTTTTTCCGCGGACCAGACCCACACGCACAGGTCACGGCGGCGATATTCGGCCGCCGCCGCGAACAACGGCCGTTACGTGAATACGCGCGATCGCGTTAATTGTCGCACGTGGCGGTACGCGGCGAATTCCACGTAATGCGTGTTCGCGTGTATTACGTATTTTTCGCCGCGTGTTCTCCGTGCGTGCTCGCGTGCGAAATTCCGGTCTCGTACGCCGCCCGGTCGCCGCGGCCGCGTATTAATCAAAACGGCAGTGTGTAATATAATAATAACAGTTACGGGCCGCGGTACTACATTAATACGCACGACGACGGTTAGGGTTTTCGACTAGCACATAGGTCCACCTACTTTGCGCTCGACCGTACACGCTCACGTTTACACACGCACACACACACACACACACACACACACACATCCGTTTACACGCGTTCTTGCATATCCGTACACATTTTTACTCGTACACACGCGTACACGAATACTTACGCTCGCACACAGGTCGGCGGGTATTTGATCGCGTCGCCTTGCTGGTAATAATCACGCGCGCGCGCGCGCTCGTAATCGTATTCTGGGACGGTCGGATCACGATTCCATCGCCGCCGTCGCGTTGTGCAACAGCGGCGGGGCGCAGAGTTGCACGCTGCCGCAGCAGCCGATGAAAACGAGTTTTCTAAACCATGAAGCAGCAGCGGCAGCAGCAGCAGCAGCAGCAGCGGCGGCGGCGGCGGCAAGCTAACTCGCGCGCTCGCGTATATATATATTATATTATATTATATACACTCTGCTATCGTCGTCGAATTGATCACACGGGCGGCGTATAAAACTGACCTGTAACTATATACATATACACCCGCCCCTCCCCGCGACCACAACAACAACAACAACAACTACCTGCACGCACCCACCGATATCGTTGTAATTACAATAATCTCAATCGTCGTCGTCGACGTATAATATATATATATACACGTATATGTATACATAATATACATGCTGTACCGAAAAATACCGTGTCTAGTGTATAATATAATATTATCGTACACCCGCCCGCCATAAGTACCGCCGTGTACGTACCTACCTATCTAAAACTACCTACCTACCGATTATACGCCTCGCCGTCCCTCTATTACTTATAGTCGTCGTGCCGGGCAACACCCCTACCGCCGCCGTTGCCACATACCGCTATATTACACGGTCGCCGAGGTCCGGGTAAACGCACGCGAGGAGTAAAACCGAAACAGTGAAAAGAATGAGAAAAAACTCGCGATGCGTTCCAGCCGCTCCGTTGACGTTCACGCGAGGGCGATACAGTAATTTCAATTTTTTTTACCTCCCGCAGATTTGAACTACTGCGGCACCCACGAACCGTGCCTGAACGGAGGGACGTGCAAGAGCACTGCTCCGGATCAGTACACGTGCACGTGCCCCGAAGGGTTTGGCGGCGCTAACTGTGACGTGGTGCTGAATCCGTGTGCGACCGAGCCGTGTCTCAACGGCGGAAAATGCCGAACCGTGGACGCTGTCAACGTGGCTGGCGGTGGTCTCAACAGCGCTGGTGCTGGATCCACCGCGAGTGGTGCGCAGGCCCTCACCGTCCAATCGCCACCGCTGTTGGTACCCAAGCAGTTCCATTGCGATTGTCGCCCTGGCTGGACAGGCAGCACTTGCAATTCAGGTATGTAAATGCACGCATACACACATATACTACATGAATTATAAACGCAATCAACCCATTCGGTGGATTGACTTTTTAATTTCATTCCGAATTATTATAATTATTTTTAGAATTTTGAAGGATTTAAAATATACGGTCAGATTTCGAAATTGCAGTTTTTATATTAATTAGATTAACTAAAAATAAAAAAAAACTACCAATAAATAGACCGGACAAATATGCAAATACGCATTAAAATCAGATTTGATTAAAACGAGTGTGATCTATTTTGGTTCCGGATATCAATAAAATTATAAAGTTGATCTGTTTTTATCTTGTTTAATACTCATTTTATTCAAATTAAACAAGTATGTTTCACACAATTTCTTAAAATCAGGTTACTCCTTGTAAATACTTATTTATTTTTTGAAACCACGAAATAAAGAAATTATGATATATTAAAATTGCATTTCGTATATAAATGTAAATTAGTATTAAGTATTGAGATTTGTGAATAAAATTAAAATCAAATTATTCACAAGTCGTAGACACATCACATATACGTAATTATACTCGTTGTGATATGAAATGTTTTAAATTCAATCTACAATGTATAGTTAAAACTTATTTAGTTACAATATAAATAAAATGCTGTAATTTTATTATGAGATAAGAGATGTAGTATAATGGGAGAGTTTTTTATTTTCCTATCTATATTAGTATATTACACTACATATATGTATGTATATATTATATATACAAATACAACTATTATAAAAGCAGGAATACACTGATTTGTTTTTTGTGTCCGTCGTGTACGAAACATAAAAATAAAGCTGTATACGTTACAGGTTAATATGTTATTTATGTTAGTTGACCTATTATCCAATTTAATGATGAGAACACTAAACATCATCTAAGATGATATCTTTCGTCCGTTTTTTTCGATATCTTAATTGAATAAAGCGAGTTATAAATATTTAAAATAAGCAATTAAGAACGAAAATAATTCTTAGCTATATTCCTCGCTCTAAGACGAAAAAAACTTTAAAAGTCGACGACGGATTCTAGATAAAAATTTCTCATGGTTAAATTTAGATTTGATTACCGTGGCCGACTAATTTTAATTAATAAGACATATCATGATCCTAAAGGTTGGATCTTATGAATGTGACGCGTCGTAGAGAAAATCCTATCAGTGCCTAGTATGGCGTTCTTTTGAATCGCGGCGATCGCATGCATATGTACGAATATCACGCGAAAACGACCGTCACCGTCGAGAGACTTTAACGATGGGCTTACGGGCCTACTGGTGCGGTGGTGTAGGGGGATGTCTTCGAGTGTGTAATCGTCAACGATTTTCATCGCGTCTTCATCGTTATGTATGTGCACTTACAGGTGCGTGATGAGCTCGGTGGGCGGTGAGGGGGTTCGCGCCGCCACCGCACGACGATGACGAATTATTATTTAAATCACGCGTGTTATTATTATTCAAAATTCCGATTCCAAAATTATTACACGCTCGCGCGCGCGCGCACGCGAGTGCTCAAAGAGAAAGGACGTCGTTGTCGACGACGATTTGTTGTTGTTTGTCTGTTGCGTGTGTGCCGTTCCGAGTTGTCGTTTATTGTTATTATGGTAAACACGGGGCCAAGAGTACCGCCGCTGCCGTTTTATCAGCAAAGTCATTACAGCGGTGGCAGCGATGATGTGTACGCGCGCGCCCACGCACGGAGACGACCGCGATGACATTTCGGTATGTCACCGGCGTCGCGTTATAATTACGGTGACGACGATGACCGGGAAAAAAATATAACCTTTTTGACGTTTTGTTTTATTCTGGCCACATGTGGTTGGCGGGTGTGGAGTATCTGAAGTAGAGAAGTGGTTACCACAGTGTGCAGCTGCATTATACGACCCAGGTACCGCGTTGGCCGTGGAATTGTATTAGCACGTCCGTAAACAGGCGGGGGAGGGAAAGTTCTAGGTCTGAAGAGCTGGTTAAGACTTGAATTAAAAATGTGTATAATCTTCTGGTACCTATGTATATGGCTTACGAGTTAATGTATGATGTTTTTTGTGATTCCTGTACAGAAATCGACGAGTGCGCTACACAACCACCACGGTGTATGAACGGAGGATCTTGCGTGGACCTGGTGGCCGACTGGCGGTGCGCGTGCCCGGACGACCGTTGGCGGGGTCGCCGATGCGAAATAGGTACGTCACCCTCGTCACCGATTCGACTCCATATCTCCTCTTACCACTTGATTACCGTTTCGTATTTTTATTCATTAATATTGTCATATTGTTCCACGCTATTCCGGCAGACGTGGACGAATGCGAACGGCAGCACAGGGAGCGGCAGTCGGCCGCGGTCGAGCACCAGTGCGGTCCGAACGCCGTACCGTGTAGAACGACTGGGGTTGGCGGTAATTCCGTCGCATCGACTGAGTGCGTGTGCCGGCGGGGATGGACGACCATAGCAAAGGAGAGCAATAACAGCACGTTGGCGACATCCACTGTTGGGTGCACCGTAAATGTGGATGATTGCGCCGGACCGGATGTGAAATGTGCCAATGGTGGTACTTGCTTGGACTTAATCGCAGGGTACACGTGTGCGTGTCCCGTCGGATTTACTGGTTAGTATATACGCGCTGTTCCGTCCGATACTGATTCTATACTGTATATATACGTAGCTGACGTCTATTATAGTAGTATATATTATTACCGTGAGCGTAACTAGAGGAGAGATTGAGCCTATTCGATATATTTCTCCGAAACTCCTCCAAAACTATTTATGTGTTGCCAACTTTTCCTTGGTACCATAAAAAGAAAAATAATGGTCTGTTTTTTTTTTACAAAATAAATTCGTTATAAAGAAATATTATCAACAGTTCGACGTTTTTAATAGATGAAAGATAATTACATTGAAAGTATCGAGTAACGAAATAACTGGAAAAATATAAATTTATGACTCTTACAATATGGGCGATTCGCTAATAATAGGCTTATTCATCATTTAAAACATTAAAATCTTTTTCCTAACTTAAAGATCTATAGTATATGTTTAGAAGTTATACAACATCTATAAGGAAAACATTAATGACATTTTCTTTTTTATAATTTATCCGATCACAGGTCGGAATTGTAGAACGCAAATCGACCCGTGCGGTGGTGATGGTGAATCTGGTGCGATTGGAAGTGCTAATCCGTGTAAAAACGGTGGTGAATGCGTTCCGGCTCGACCGCGATGGCGTAGTACCGGAAGCGGATCGTCAACGAAACAACAGCAACAACAACAGCAGCAAACGTATTCGTGCATATGCCAATGGGGTTACACGGGTGAAAATTGTGAGGTAAGTGATCCTATGCAAAAATGTCACGTAGATGAACTTTGAGTCAAAGTTACGATGACATGTGATCGACTGAAAATATATCCCATTGACTTTTATTTTAATACTTAGATATAATTTTTTTTTATATTTAACCTAATGGATAGAACATTTATTATGAAATATCTTTATTCTTTATAGTTTGTATTAGACATTCAAATTACTTTTCTTTATACAAGACTAATAGAGTGATCTTACATTTTCAAGGACAATAGTTAATATAACAGCCTCACCTCCCCCTCAACACGATAAGATAATTTATAACCACCACTTCACCAAACCGTATCATGGAGTTTTGAGTGTATAATCCACATTGAAATTATTAAGTTTCATGTAAATTACAATGGAAGGCATTAAGACTTAATTAAGACTTGAAAAAAAAAAATTCATAATTAAAATATTCGCGATAAATTATATAGTTGATTATTATTGTTGTCTATAATCGTGATATTCACAACAGATCGACCGGGACCATTGTACACCAAATCCTTGCCGGAACGGCGGCCAGTGTCTTAACACACCGGATGACTATTACTGTCAGTGTAGCGGCGATGGCTGGGCTTGGCACGGGCAAAACTGCACCGAACCCACTGACGCCGGAGTCACTGGCGCCTCAAAAACGACGCCTGTGATGGTGATGACGACGATCACCACCACGACCATGTCAACCACGGCGAGCACTCGGACACCGTCAACGAGAACATCACCGCAACCTCCGCCGCAGCGTACTTCGACCATATTGCCCGTGGCCGCTATACGTCGACCCGGAACCACCGGTCCAGGCACGACCGCATGGAGACAGCACGAGCAGCAACACGACGACGGATATGACGACAACAACAATAAAGGTGAGTGCGGTTATTATTGTGTTCACACGGGGTGAAGGATATGATTGTTTGATATGGGTGTTTCTCGTGGTATCCGCGGGGCCCACGCAACCGATGTTGATGATGTGAAACACTGTCCCGCCGTTTCATTTAACATTTCTAATTTACGTAGTGCATGATCTCCACTTTCCTCCCCCCCCCCACACATAATCATCGCTACGCGCATTATAATAATAATAATGAGCGTAAGCATATCGATTTTTTACGTAATTTATTACATATGCTTAAAAAACGGGCAGCGTAAACGAAATCTCGTTACGTGTACGCCACGGCCGTGTAAACGGTGTCACGCTGAGCCCGCCGTGCTCTACCGAGCTCGCTCGCGCGGCCGCCGGAGCGTACGTACATACGTGGTGCAACGGCGATGCGTCCGTCAGTCGCGCGCGCGAGCTCGCGCGCGCGGCAAATCCCGTCATCGTGGTCCGTGGCGGGTGATGTATATTTGAATAATGTAAATTCGAAACCACCGCTTAAGAAAAAAAAAAAAAAAAAACCTACAAATATAACGGCGGCGAGTAATAACCTGCGCCCCTGCACGCACCGCCACGTCACCTACCCGCCAAATAACACCACACGTCGTTATAATAATAATGACCGCCGCGGCCGATATGTGAATGTGAAAACCAACGTGAGAGTGTGAGCGTGTACGTGTGTGTTGTGTCTATGTGTGTGTGTGTGTGTGTGTGCGTGAACGCGCGCACGCGCACTCGGTGGCGGTGGCCGTCGTAAACTCCGACTGCGGTGGTTTCTCATCGACGGCGTGCTGCTGCGCGGCCGTCGTTACAGCGGCCGCGGGGGTCTAATGGGAAAACGTCGTCGTCCGTCGTGCAATAGGTCTCCGGTCCGCGCGATACCTGAAAAACAATCGGCGGCGGCCGCGGCGGCGTATAAGCTTCGCCGTGAGTCGGCGGCCGGGGCGCCCCGCTGACTGGACGTGCCGGCCGCCGCGGCAATCGTCATAGTTTACACGCGCGCGCGTCGGGTTATTCGTCGTCCGTACCGTCATCGCAGTATTATTAATATACACATACGATTATAATATTTTATTTATTTATTATAATGTATGCGTGTTTCGTTTTGAGTATTTTGTAAGGAAAGAAAAAAAAAGAAATCGACGGACGGACGTGCATCGCGGCCTCCACCGACCGGTGTAACGCATGGCTTATAATATTACTCTATAATAGTGCACATCATTATATCACCCTTATTTTGGCTTAACGTGTAGACATTTTGTAGGGAGTGTATTATTAGGTACTTTACTGTTGATCGTCAAATTATAAAAGAGATCACCTGTCGTCTTCCTTTTGTTTTTTAATGTCGCCTAACAGTTCCTTTCAATGCCCCGAACGACACAACAAAGTATTTGTTAAACATACTTATATAGTCGTTATTCGATGTCTTCCGCTTATGATATTAATTATGATTTTGTTATAGTTGAAATGGTTAATTAGTTGGTAATATACATATTGAATTTGAACACTTTAAATTGTATTTTTCAACATTTTGTGCATTCAAATGGTGATATAATTATAGAGAAATAGCCCGTTCTAATATATAATCACTCGTTTAGCTTTCTCCTATTCAACCCTTGCTCAAATGATACTTATCAGTACGTGCCGTTGTTATTATTGCTTCATGAATTTTCAAACTATCGCCCTATCTATTTTTGGTATCTATGAAATCAGCCGTCCGCACCGATTATTTATGAGTTTGTTTTATTCGTTGCAGCGCCAACAGTAGCGATGGAAGAACAGTCGGTCGGAGACGGCGGTTTGGCAATATGCAGCAGCCGCAGTCACCGTCGCAAACACTGGCTCGCCGATGACGGTTGCAACGAATGCAGGTGTTCTAAATCGGCGACGAGTGACGTCGATGATAAGGCGGCCACGGCCACGTCAGCGGTGTCGTGCACGAACCTGTGGTGCGGGCCCACGGCCTATGATTGTCTGAGCGACGCGACCTGTACCGGTACCAACCAGGTAACGTAGTGAACCGTTATAGTATTTATTATATAAACGTCTCGTGCGATTACAGTGGACATGGGAACCGTGGTCGCACGCTGCGCGTAGGGGACCACGTGCAATAATTAATGTCGTGTGTTGCGTGTCTACATAGGTGTGTGTGCCAATCGCCAATGACATTGACGACGAGGAGCTACTAGACGAGGACTTGGACAAGCGGGAATACGCCAACGGCGGTAGCACCACCCCCGCCGTCAATTCGCTGCTTTTGTGGCGACAGTGCCTACGACCGCAATGCGGCGGAGGCAGCAGCGGTGTGGACGTCCGCCTCCGGTACGGCTACGACGATGACGTGGATGACGGTGATGACGACGACGACGACGACGACGACAGCGCGTACGTCCCAGTAAAGCACCGCACCCGCGGGCAATGCGTCACGGCGGTGGCGGACGAAGACGGCACGTCGACGACGGTCTGGCCGTCCGCGGTGCGGCACTGTCTGCCGAACGATAAGCATTGGTCTCACCAGAAGCACCGTCGTCGTCGGGGCGACGCTTGCGGTCGGCTGCGCGTCACGCTCGACCCCGGACGTCTGAGGAGCGGTACGCGAGTGTCGGCCGTGTGCCACAGTCTGCGGCGCCTGTTGGCTCGGGCGTGGGTTCGCGAGGGTGACGAAGAGCTGAGCCCGGAGGAGGAGGAGGACCGGAGGAATCGCATGTACGTCATGTGCGAAGCGGCCACGGACGAGGACACCGAGCGCAGCGGTAGCGCGAACAGCAGCCGTAGCCGTCGCAGACGCCGCGTCACCATTCGAGTGTCGGTGGTACGTATACGAACGAGCGCGCCCTCGAGTACGAATTTTAAAGTGTTGTTTTCCGTCCCGTTTCAGGCCGTCGTCGCTGACAAACCGCAGCACCAGCGACGCGTGACCGCGGCAACGGCGGCGGACGATAGCGACGACGCGTCGTCGGTCGTCGGACGCGCCGTGCAAACGTTGTACAACCGGCTCAACGGCGGCGCGTCCGCCGGGTCTACGGTCGTGTCGGCGAAAAAAGCGCCATCGGCCGGCCACCGCCTGCGCGGCGCCTCCAACACCGGCGGCGGAGACGGCTACGACGACGCGGCGGCGCTGGCGTTCCTGACGGCCGCCGTGGTGGACGTAACGATCGGTGGCGGCACGTCCACGGAATCTCCACCGTTGACCGCGCCGGCCGGTTCGGCGGGTTCCTCGTCGAACGACGGTAAGTTCTCTCGTTTGTTCACTTCGTTCCGTTCCGTTCTTTCTCACGCTTACCATTCGCTTGCAGATTACCGACACTACTACTATTATTGGACGGGCGGCGTGGCCTGCGGCGCGTTGGCCACCGTGCTGGCGGTCGCCGCGTTCCTGTTGCTGCGGTTCCGCAGCAGCGTCCGGCGGAAGGTCGGCGACGAACAGGCGACGGCGGACTCCGCGTTGGCGGCCGCAGACTCGTCGGCGGCCGGCGGCGACGGTCTGATGCTGTCACTGGTGCGCCGGCAGAACGAGGAGAACCTGAAGCGTCTGCAGGTGACCGGCGGCAACCGGAACAGCATGCCGGCGGGCGGCGGCGGCGGCGATTACGGCGGCGCTTGCGGACGGAACAATCTGTCGGCCGGCTCGTCGCTGAGCTGTTCGCGCGTCAGCATCGTCCACCCGCTGTGCAACGCGACGGTGGTCGACGACGGATCCTCCCCGAAACAGCAGCGCAAACCGCACATGAACGGCGGCGCCGACGTGGACGGCGACAAGCGGACCGGTACGGGGGACAAGGCAAACGTTGCCGTCATGGCACCGGTGGCCGCCGTCAGATCCGTAGCCGTGGCCGCGCCGCGACAACAGCACCGGCCGGCTGCCGCGGCGGCACCGCAACCGTTGTTGTTGTGCAAAAAGACTCTGAACGTGGACAACGACCAGCAGCAGCGGCGGCAGCAGCAGCAGCAGCAGCAGCAGCAGCAGCAGCAGCAGCAGCAGCAGCAGCATCAGCAGGTCGCACCGCAACAGCCCGTACACCGTCAGCAGCAAAATATCATCGCACCGCAACAGCCCGTACACCGTCAGCAGCAAATCGCGGCACCGCAACCGTACAACCATCGCGACCGCGGGGACGTCCGCAACCATCACGTGGCACCGCACCAACAACCGTACGTGCACAACCAACCGCAACAGCACTACGCGGTTACGCTTTTGCACCCGACACCGCCGATCAACAACATTAACAACAACAATCACAACAACAACAATCCGGACGACGGCGATGATCCGGCGGCACCGCCGTCGCTAACCGTGTTGGTGTAAGCGGCAATAAGAAAATCCAGAGACTCATCACATCCCGTTCTTTTATTATTATGACTTTTATTTTTTTTTTTTTTGTATATTTGCGCGTTGTCGTCTCTCGCCATCCGTACCGGTTACTATGATAAGATAATTATTTTAACACGTGGCGGTGTTCGACTACGCGGTTATTAAATCCTCTATAGCCCGTATAATAATGCATATTGTTATACATACTTGGGTGATCGTGTATTACAAGCAATGCTCGTGTATAAGAATTTTTATATTTTTTTTTATTATTTTTATTATTATTATTATTATTATTATTATTATTATTAGTATGTTTAACATTTTTTTAAAATTTTTATTCATACATTTACTACTCGGCGGTACGCTTGCCATTTACTATATACGTATACGTCGCGTCATGTACGTGAGCCAAATACCAAACCGATTGTGTATTTGCTCTCCTCCCACGCATGTCGAATGATTGTAAGTACGTCGACTATACCGTACGATAAATTTTTTTTACCGACTACCATAAATATTATTAATATTTACATATACACATCAATTTATGTAAACCTTTTTTTTTTTAATCATCATTGTCTTTTTATAAGATATATAATTTTTTTTTCTCCACACGGTCCAATGATATCTCATTACGCGTCACGTCACTCATGTGTACCGTTATTATATATATATATATAAATAAATGTATAATGTATACATTGTAAGATTTGCAATGAAAATAAACGGATATATTCCATACGTTTGACAACAGGTCTATTTCATTATTTGTAAATAATCATATACAGTTATTAATGTGCATACAGGTTCACTGGTGCTTTCCATTGCGCTCGTACAGAAGGCGATACAACGTATGATAAAATGTGGTTATATATTTTTATTTCAAAAAGAGCGTGTACCGAAAATGTTTCATTTTCAATGGTCATGCGTTTGCGTGTGTACTTAGTCAAAACAAACAGATTGTGGTGATTCTACTTATCACCACTAACGCATTAATTAAGATAGGATGCGTGACAAAAAAAAGCATGTGCGGTAAGGCAATTTTCGCCTTTGCCACATGATATAATATACAATTGGGCCATTGGTTAGAATATAGATATTGGTATTGGTTATATAATCGTTTTACAATCAACGGCTGTATACGGTATTATATTGAAGACATTTCAAGAAGGATATTGGCAATAGTTTAAATGGGTGTGTTAATATTATATGTCCAAGCAAACTTAACATTTCTAGTCATCTATGTCATTACACAGGTTTTGAATAACACATTGATGAAGTTATCGTTTAAAACACATTTATGTTTTACCATTAAAACCCCATATAAGGGAAAAATAAAGATTTATTTTTAGTGTCTTGCATTTTTAGTAAAAAAAAATTCATCAAATCATCGTGAAATTCTCTTTTTTTCAATTTAAAAATGTCAACGATATGAAAATATTTAAGACGACTATGACTTGTCAATAAAAATAATTATAATAAATTGTAAATTTCACAAAATTTTATCTAAAAAAAATAATGTTATTCAATATCTTAAACGTTATTTTCTTTTTCAGTATGGTTTATCCTATAACTGAATAATATTTTAATAGCATATCTTGATAAATACAACCCTATATAATATAATTAATTGACCATTCACGGGGTTTTGTATAGGCAACTTCAATGAAATATGAAGAAAAATGAAGATAATTTTATGTTACCAATTTACTAATGGCTTCATTAGTCATTAGCAGGGCTTGTGAGTTCATGCATTTGCATATCAATCTTGCTAAGTTGTATTTAATGCTAAGTGACATAAAAATCCATTTCAAGGTACTGTGGTTAAGTATGTGAAATTTTATGTTGCATATTTTTGCATATTTAGAGGTTTTTTAACTATTTGGCATATTTATGCTTTTTCTATTTTATTGTGCATATTTTTACCGAAATTTGATCAAAATGCAATAATTTATATTTTTACACAGTATAAAATATGTGGGAGTTTTTGCAACATCAAATTATTAAAAATAAAACGTATAGAGCAGATAAAGCGAGTACAAACGTACGTATACGAACGTATAGGTACGTGGCCCGCATTATGATCTGAATGGACATTTTTTTGTTGTTTTTTTGTTTCAAAATTTACTTATAGTATTTTTATTTTTTGATACATTTTTTTAGATTTTTACTGCATATAAATACATATTTCTGAACTTTTAAAGGCATATTTCAGTGCATACTTTCCCAGCTTTTAGTGCATAAGTGCATACTTATTTAGGCATTTTTTAGAGCATGAACTCACGAGCCCTGGTCATTACTCACAACTCATTACTATTATTACTAATTATATCATCCCGTAATTTATTTAAAAACAATATATTAGGTTTTGACATCTACTGGGATTATAAAAAAAAATGGCCGTAGAACCTACGTTTATATTGTTATTTAAATTATTATCTTTCTTTCTTTCTGTCCTTCGTTATGATAGAAATTAATAAATATCGAAAAGAATTTCTACAAATTTTAATTTTATATAATTTACTTCATGCATCATCTTAAAATGAGAACATTGTTCGCATAGGTGTACGTAGACTTTATGCACAGGTTATGCAATAAGAAAAATAGCGCCTCTAACTGGAAAAAAAAAATGACTAAACTTACTTCGCATCTTAGATAGCCGATAAGACACGCTAGGTATATTTATTGCATTTTAAGGAAAGAATAAATTATTTTTCAATCGGTTATGAAGCATACTAGTATTTTTACTGGAAATCATTTTGACAAGAAAAAAGTATTGGAAAAATTAATGTGTCTGTTATAAAAATTTAATTATTACATATATTCGTAGATCTCAATCTATATTCTAAGTTATTACAAGTAAACTATCTATTTTCCTTCAGATATAAAATTACACAATATTTTAGTGTAGTAGATTAAACAACGCACTCTTGTAATAAGTAGTTTGAATTATATTTATTAAGAGAAAATGTAAAATTTCTTAAAGTTTATGTATGTAGTATATTGAATATTTTTGAAGAATTGCCATATATTTATACTTATGTTATTTCATTGAGTGGATTTAACATTAAAATGTTAAGTCTCTTTTTTTTATCGGCACAAAAGTTTTGAATTCATCTATTACTTCTTCAATATTGATTTACGATGGTATTTTTTGTTCAAATAATATCAAAAAAAGTGAATTAAGATGTTCTTGTAACATAGTTCAATAAGTCTTTAGAATTCTTAAATGTTTAAACTGCAACTAAAAAACGTGTAGTATACCGTTTTCTAATTTTAATTTGAACTTATAAACCATTGTAATCATTCGCTGGTGAACATAATAATATCAGACTAGATAAAACAATTAAATTTGATGATGCCTTCATCAACAAGTCACCAAGAATTTATTAAGAAACTTATACAGTGACTTGCTTATGATTATAAAACTTATTTTCATGCTATTGACATATAATATTGTTTAAAACAATTTAAAGTAATAAAGATGTAGTTATTTTACAAAAATATAAAATCAACGTCTTAATGAATTGTTGCTAATCAAAGACAATTCCCAGAGAATGACGATGTCATATTATGTGACATCATATGAATGGTATGTATGATAAATATATTATGTCGAAATATCTAATTTCGTTGTAACTTAAATACTTAAATATAACTCAATAGTACCCAATAATTTTAAATGTTTTTCTTTCTATATTTATTTAACAATATTCCAAAAATACTATATATTATAAGTGCATATTTTAACTAAACATTTTTATCGGATGTTTCATTTGGAGATCAAATAAAAATAATAATATCCATCAATATCCGTGTAATCGGTTATTTAAAATCGTAATATTTTCGGATCAGATCGTTAAACAAATTTTACCACAAAAAAATATACACACAGAACAATAAATATAATAACAATTCAGAAATGAGGAAATTTGTATTATTATAAGTTATAACTATACATTTATGATCTGTAAGATTTAGTATTTTTTTTTATAATTTGTGTATAGGTATTCTTATAAACTACAATAAATTGAATGATAAATAATTATGTGCTGTACATGGAATGTATACTTCCGCCGTATTATTGAATAATAACACAATAAAAAAATATTCTTATTAGTTTTGCGAAAGTTAAAGTAAACCTATACGACTGTAAAGGCGGAAGTCGAAACGGATGGAAACGATTACGCGACGTACATATAATATAGGTATCTATAAGTATACTTCAACCGTCAACAACACGAGGACATGGAATGTATCATAATTTGTATTAATATGTAAAATTAATCGAATAAAAACGAAGAACATAATTTTCACGCGGATTTTATTAATAAGAGGATCAAAAAAAATATAACACATTTATTTCAAACACATCCAATTAACACACTTTAATTCAAAAAATAAATATACTCTGTTAGAATTTGCGTTACATAATAATATCAGGTGTTTATAGAATATCCCGGTTCGTTTCACAATATTATTGTATTGTTACACCAAAATCAATTTGTGCAGCTGTTGTTGTCACTTAGCTGAGGTATCATATTGACAATAACATTTGTGTTCTTCATGAATTTGTAAAACTTATAATTTTTTCCTACTCTTGAATTCCACAAGCCAGAACGGTATTAAATTAAAATAATAAAGTTTATTTTTAAACAAAGTTGAATCCGTATTAAATCGTTAAGATCAAGTATTAATTTTGCGCCTGTATTTGCGCTGTAAAAAGTTTAGTTTTTTTAACACTGAACTGTATCGGAATTGCCTATACATAACGCCGTATTAAGTATATTTTGATATGTTATTTAATTATTACTTTCCAGTTGGTCAGTTTTCAGTATTATATTAAATTAATTTATTAAGTTTTTCTGTCGTGAAATTTCTAAAACTTATTTTCTGAAATTTATATCTTCCAAAATATTGTTTAATCTATTTTAATAAAATTTAAATAAGATTGTTTAAAAAATATTTCACATTTATTAATTAGTGATTAGGCTGATAATTATCATTATTTGTTTTATTTGTTATAGATTTTGGCAGTAGCTTCGTTTTATAGATATACATTATGAATACCAGGCCTCACCCATGGCTTAAACGTTTAGTTAATAATTAATACGCCAAAATCAATTCGGTTAAAAACTTGTAATTTTTAAATAGCAACAATAATAATATAGGTACGGTATATAATCAAGTCTATTCTTATAATCAAAATCTTATTTGTGGCCTGGGCATAATCTTGAACGATATGTTTTGTTGTCACCTTACAATTATTGCATACAGAGTGCGATTCCTTAACTGATTGTTGAAAGTCCATTTGGTGATTTAAGTTATATGTAATCTTACCATCATTTTCTTAGGATAAGACTAAAAATATTTGACCTGAATTGACTAACGAATATATATCGACTTAATCGCTGTCGTTGCTCGGATAATTATTTATTTTGTACTAGTCAAGTATCAGATATAATAATTACCGTCAATATTTCGATGAAAGTGATTCACTGGCGAAAATGTTAATTCCGAAATCGCTGTAAAGTAATATTACTAGACACTTTTGCGTTATGCTCGTGATGGCCAGCCGTCATTAAGCACAGAACAAGAATCTCTAGAGAAATTCTTCGATATATTATGGACCGCAATTTGAAAAAAAAATGATTATGAAATTAACAAGCAAGAGACGTATTTTGTGCGATCAGACAGAATTGACTTAAATATTCTTCGATAATATTTTTATGAAAAATACGTAAAATAATCTACGGACAAGATAACATTATAGCATTTATAAATGATAATTTACATTTTTCAAAAATACGTGCACCAAACGTTGTCAGTCAACTGCTATTAACTCGTGTAACGGGTTAATTAATATAAAAAAAAATGTATATAAATATACAATTTACACGTAAAAATTAATCGTTGTCGATTTAAACCCATAAAAATCAAAATTTTGAAAAATACTTTCTTAGGGCATGTTGAAATTATAATATTAATCTATTCTCATAATTTCAGGTTGATAACTCTAATAGCTTCGGCTTTATATTGATTATAAATCATTTGTTTATATAAAGATTTAGTACTAGATGGTTATAACCAGAAGAATATTTCGAAAGAAGTGAGGATCGATTTTTGAATGAACAGAAGATGTATGTACTGTCATAAGTTATAACAGACGACGGTTATGAATTATATACGAGTTGTACTAATATAGTAGGTATATAATATGTCAATCCACGAGTCAAATTAATTGTCCATCAAAGCACCATAATCAATAGAACGTGGCACGCATGATAGGTACGGTAGCACGGGGCCTTATAGCATAGATTATTATCTAAACGGCATGATCACTAGCACCCGCCATTGTATGCACTATGCGTAGTGAATAGTGTTAATATCGATATCGATTTGGTGACGAGTAAAAAGAAGGAGTATGGTGAATATCAAATTTTAATAGTAAATACCTACTTATGAATTGGAGTACGCAGGGAGGGATCTAAAAGACAACCATCATATTATATTCATAACTTATAGTAATATATTATAATATATTACTGTATTAGGTGTTCACTTTATTATTTCAAGCCAATCATTTGAATACATATTTATTTCCCCCACCCATAAAATTCACTATGGTAGTCACCATACTCGAGTATAGGGATCGACGCCACTGGTTGGAGTCGTCAATGTGATTTATATTCATATGTATGTATTTCGTCTTATGGTATTTGTATATTTAAATCGTATAATAAAGTTACTTGTCTATGATTTAAACACAAGTCGTCGTTGGAACACAACGTAGCGGTGGATGATTCCCACGTGTGCAAATGTATTATTTTGATTAAATATTCCTTGGTCGGTACTTGACATGAAATCTTTATATATCTATAGCGGAGAGGTAAAAAGTCACCTAAGGCAACATATATTTTTATAAAAGTTTTTGTTTTTGGTAATCATCCGTTGCGTGTGAGCTTTAGTGCTTTACATCGTTGACCCTTCGCATGAGGTTATATCTTGATATCAAAGTTATTTCCATAAATATTCTGCAATAAGTATATACAGGGTATCCCACCGGGATTTACACTGAGCGATATCTTTCTTATTAATTGAGATATGTAGTAAAATTCTTGTTTTTTATATGAGACCTACAGGGCTAAATATATTTAGTCGACATTAGTATTGTAAATTGTAAATTTACTTTTTATTTAATAAATTGTATATATTTTGAAGGTGGTCATTTTATGTGGCTTATTTTTCTGAAAATGTGGACGGTCAACTTTCAATTTTTATTAAATTCTTGATTTTTAATAATTTTTCTACTTTGCAAGAAAATAGTGTACTATTTACACAATTTTGAATAATTATAACATAATCAGCAATTATTATCTGGAAAATGACAAGGTGATAATAATCAACATTATTTCTTTGTTAACTTAAAAAGTTATTAAAAATCATGTATCCAAAGTAATCTATTTTATTCAATTAACCGTGCACCCGTGCGAGACAAACATTAATTTTGTACTGACCATAATTTTGCCCATAGCTTTAAGCTTATTGTTCACCGTAAAATACAGTCCAGCCTTTTAACCATACATTTGTCTCGATTCATTGGGTACCCTGCGTCCCTGCCCTCTGCTTTCTATTCATCCATCGTCACATTCTCTCACCAACAGCAAACCCGGCGGACGACCGAGTCGCGTGACGGCGCTCCACGCAGGCTCTCACGCCACGGTCTCTGCGCGGTCGTATAACTAGCACAATATATTTTTATCCATACACTAAAATGGATTTTTGTAACTTTTTTCAAAGAAAAATGTAACTGTTCGTGTCAAGTGTACTATAGATATATTAGCTAAGTTATTGAGTTGACCACAGAAAAGCTTAAAGATCGGAAGCAAATTAATTTAGATTTTTTACTTGTTATAAGAATCATGTTGTTTGTATAATGTATCGAAGTATTGATGGTGTTATTGCGAGCTGGGTTTGAAATAATATTTAAGTTTTAAGATATTGAATGTCTTAAAATGAAATAAGTTATAACTACTTGTGGCAGTATTACATTTATTCAATCTTTATAAGCAAATCAACATAGAAAAACACTGATAATAATAAGACGTTGATAACGATAACTGGTAGAGCTTCTGTACTGGATAGCTGGATACGTCTTTGGTGCCGATTCGGAGCCGTTATATACGCTGCTTGAGGTGATCTCCTGCCGGTCTGTCTTTGTGAAATAAGTTTTTGTTTTCGTAGCCCGAAGTTCTTGTGATTGATAGCTGTAATTTAGTCTAGATGGCCACATACTTTTCCTTATCGCTTGTGCAATTTTAAAGTATTAAATTTGTTCCCTCTGATTAGGATCTCACATATTTTAGTTTGGTCGGACCCTCTATCGATTATTATAATATCAAATAGTATATGATTCAAGGATTTCATGTGTTGAGCAAGTGTGGGTTATTTGCTCAATTTAATTATAGTTTGATATACAGTCAAGTTATATACGTAGTACATTACAATATTTAAACTTTAACTTTGCTTTTTGGTATATCAGGTCTTAGGTCATTTCACACTTTTGCATTAGTACATTACATCTTATTTATTTTCACTAATTTCCTTCTTTTTCAAATGTTTGTAATAATTGTATGACTTAAAAAAAAAACAAACAAAAAAAGTATTACTTGATTTTTACGAAGATAAAACAATATTAATGTAAATCATAGTCGATTATACGGTTATAAGCAAGCGGTTTAAAAATTTTTATGTATGAATTCGATGCTAGTAGCAGTATATCAAAGTTATCACAGAAACATTTTAGATTAAGAATAAGTAATATTATTGAATATATTGGCTTTTAATATTTAATGCAATAAATACTATTTACAATCAAATAACAATGATTATTGCATGAGTTCATTAAATTGAAAAAATGTTGACTGCTGACTACAGTTGAGGTTCCATCTTCAATATATTGGAGCTTGCTATTTCTTTTGTCACTAGGTTAGACTCACTACATCAAGGTAATACGTATGCCTATATACTCGTAAGTGTCTTATTCTGGTAATTTCAGTCCTCTATAGTTGATGGGTTAGGCAACATCCGTTTTTACTAAGAAAAAGTAACATCTGCATGTATGTGTATCATCTAATTTTATATTTTTCCCCTCATCATATAACAAATACTATTGAAACTGGTTCATTAGTAGATATAATTCTAATACAGTTTCAAATTATAATCTAACATAAACATTTCAACAATACAATTATATTTTTTTATACATAATTTCATAAAATAATTATTTTAAAAGTAAAAATGAAGTGTTATTTACGAATAACCCAAAATAAAGTAATAACAATTATTTTATATATTACAAACACATTACACAGTTATATAACTCACCCTTATAATAAAACAGTATTATATTTGTTTGTTACAGAAGAAAAAATCTTTTTTATCTTATACAGATTTTTCTTCTCTTTTTGTTTTGCAGCGAAATATATTGTGTTTTATTCTTTATCACACAAAAATTGTATTTAAAAAAAGAAAATATCATGTAGTGTTTAAAATATTTATTTCAAAAAATGTTAGTTTGTACGAGGCTTCAATTAATGTATTTTATATACATTGAAAAATTGCAGAGTAAAATTGGTTTTGGAACAATAGCATTTTTTTTAGTAGCAACTGTCTTAAAATAATAATAAGAAAATATGTAATAAGAAATCAGATCGCTCCTTGAATTAAAAATTCTGCACACTACAGCCTATATATTCAACTATATACAACCTATATTTTCATCTAATGGATAAAATGGCATAGTTTTGGCATAGTTAGCTCTTAAATTGTATAATTGAAATTAAATAAATCAAAATAATTACATTATAAAATGTATGTATTATTAGATATTGTCTCTGCGATACAAAGAAAGCTCATATACAGGAATCAGATACATTATTTAAACTGTAAATTTATTCTATTATACTATTGATAAGAAAACCATAATAAGATAAGTATGCACACATATTATCATTATAAATATAAATACACGTGTAACGTAACTTAACCTACTATGAACTGTTATTTTATTTTAATTATTTATAATTATTATTTTATCTGATGTAATTATTCACATTTCGTTATCAATTGATATAATAAAAAAAGTTAAAAAGAAATATGTACGTATATATTTTTGTTATTATTACCATCAAATTGATATGACTTTTGTTCAATCATTATTATTAATGAAACGGGATATTTTAAAGTTTGCAAATTGATCGGGTGTTGAGAGATACGCGAGCGCCTCAGCTTACTGTATGAATAACCGTGCGTGGTTAAAACCCAATTCGTAATCGCAGTTCAATGGTAAACCGGAGGTGAAAAATTATGAGCGTCGAACGGCGAGGCCTCCGGCGCGCACGTGCTAAGACTGCTAACCTGTAACAACTTTGGCTTGCCCTCGAGTGTCACCGCGTTACCGTCGCCACTTAAGATTATCACTTTTGTTGTGCTGTATTGCGTCCGAACGGGCGGCCGCTGTCGAGCGATTGCAGCCGCCGACGTGGATGTGGCGTTCAACCCGGCGGCGATATTTACACGCGGACGCAACCGTCCGTCGAACGCGCGCAAGCGATAAACGGCCCGTGTCCCAGCGCCGATGGCGCGTACATGGACCGTATCGCGCGTAATGTGGTACGGCTGTCGCTCGTCCGTCCGACAACGGCGTCGACCATCCATCGCCGCCGGAGATTTATCGCCGCTATTATTACACGACACAAGCGACGTTCAGTGACGCGAGTGACTTGTACCCGTGCCGCGCGCGAGTATTTCGGGAATCGCCGCCGCCGCCACCGCTTCTCGTTGCTGCTGCTGCTGCTGCATTGTTCTCGTAGCCGCGCACGACCGCGATTCTTCACCCGCCTACGGTGTCGGTACCGATGGTGTTTCCGTGAAATCCGCTCGCATCGCGGTGAAATAGATTGGATCTATTAAAGTGCCCGGTGTACACGGTCAAATTATTTGTCAACATTTTGTATGACAAACGTGTTTGTCAATTTCAAGTGTGCAAGCTTGTTTGACGATGTTTGATGGGAATTTTGATTGACAAACCTGTTTGATGGTGTGCAACGGTACTTGTCAAATAATATCTCAGTTATCGCCTTGAAAAAATGGAGAACACTTGTGCGATGAAGGACAACTTCACGGCAAGGAGAAAACCGAAACTAACCGAAGACCAAATTTAACATATTTATTTGATCTATTGGTTTGATCGTATGCGCTTTTTTTTGATGAAAACAATGTTTGACAAAAAAATTGACAAACAAATTTGACCCCTATACAGGGCCCTTAACCGTAGGTACAATATATGATAAGCTTCGTTAAACACTCAACACGATTCCTGTCCATCTTTACTCGTATGATTATTATTACCGGCTTATTAATGCCAAAAGACAATTAGATATAGGTAGTTACGCTTCCATGATTTAGTACAGTAGCTACTAGCTATAGAACACTGATATACGTGATCAACATAGACTCTATATTATGTTTATCTATGTCATAGTATAATAAATAACAATATACAATGGAAACAGTAATTCGTAATATGCGATTTTAGATTTTTCCTAATTTCAAGAATTTTCTAAAATATCCAAAAATATTTATACTATTGTCTGAGGTTGGGGTTATCACCAGACACTTTTATGATCAATACGCGTACCACCGTAATTCTAAAACTAAATTAGGACGTTATATTTTTTTGAAGTATATATTTTTTATTGTTTAAGTTTTTAACACTTTTTTTTGTTTGATATTCATACAAGTAAAAATCTTCATATATAGGTAATTCTTAATATAAAAATTACAATTTATAATTTTTTATTGTTTAATTTGTACAAGAACATCAATATCAGTTAGAATGGAACTTATCTTCACTCATAAGTCATTTTGAATATCGATCCTACTTCTGTACTTATTTTTCAAAAAAAGCAGTTCAGGAAATCTACTCTCACACAATTAAGTAGTGAGAAATTGAGTTAAACATTGTATTGCTTGAAAAAGAATGGGTATTCGTTTTTTGTTGACATCCAAGATGAAACCAATGTTTTGTCAGGACTCAAAAACATATAAAAATAATTCATTGACAACTTACATTTCGTTCGTATAATGTTGTTATTATAGAATAATCGTTATTGCTGACTGCATGGCCATAACCGTATTATATATTGTATAATATTAATTACTCCAACGCAGCTAAAAGAATATGCTTTATCGATAATATTATAAAGGTTATCATTAAGAGGACGCTACGAAAATTTCATCACATATTTTTATTTTTATTTTTACAAGAAATATACAACCCATACAATTAGCATAATAAGTATATGTGAGATTGGAGTAACAAAACAATTACGGGAGTAAGGAGCCACCCAGTAGTAGCACTTAGCTTGGGTGATTTTTTTTATTTTTAGAGTTAGATTAAAAGGTCTCTACACTATTTTCTTTCAAGTCTCCGACGGGGATATCCGGGAAGTGACTGGGTATGTAACACTTTTATTAGAGGATTTTCGTGGTTTACTAATCTGTTATAAAAACGTTTATAGAAAACAGCAGCTTCTTCATCTACTATTTTTATACCTAAGTCTTTGTGGAGAGTCAAGTTAGAAACATAAGGAGGGGCATTGGTAATTTTTCTAAATGTACTATTTTGGAACGCTTGTAATTTGTTCACATTTGATTTTTAAGCCGATCCCCATAGTTGTATTCCATATGTCCATATGGGTTTCAGAAGAGATTTGTATACTTGTAATTTAGTTTTTAAAGATCAGAACTTATTATTTGCGAGTATTAATTTTAAGGATCGAGAGCGGGCATTGAGTATTAATCTTTTTTTTCTAATTTGATTTGGCCATGTAAGTCTTTTATCAAGGTTGAGACCTAAGTATTTAACAGTGTCCAGGGAAAGGATTGGTAGATTATTTACTGTTATGTTAGGGCAGAATCCGCGTCTTAAGGTGAACGTCGTATGAGTGGATTTATCATCACAAACAAAGGAGAAATGTAGCTGTAAAATATCGTTTTTATTTTTTTGATATCAATTATGCTAAAAAAGTAATTATTGTTTCAAAATCGATTATTTTTAAACTTGAATAACTTTTTTTTATATTTCCGATATCGAAAAAATAAAAACGATATTTCACAGCTAAAGTTCTCCTTTATATGTGGTGAAAATTTCGTTTCTTAGTTATGACTGTAGCCTTTTTGATTATTTCCTGTGAAAAACAGTTTTTGCTATGTTTTACATTTGTAAGACGAAAACAACACATCGTGTGTAGCGTTCTTTTAACTAAATTTTAAATTCCTACGATTGCAAAGCCCATTTAATTATTGATATTTATAAAAGCAGCTAATATTGAATTAACTAAATAATATTGAATAACAATACCTAATAATAAAAAAATTATATTAAACAATCTCTTGACGTACTACCGACGTGCTTTCCGTCTACCAAAGGTTGGGAACCGATGGTGTAAGGAAAAACACTTTTCAAACTCATTTTGACCGGACTGTTGAAGTAATTGACAGTTATTGGAATACTTAATTGTTTTTAGTTTTTGATAAAATTGGAAAAAGTTATGGTAAAATCGTAAAACGACTTTTCGAAAAAACTTAATGAAGCTATACCTGCACATTTGATCGTTGAAAAAAACTAATATGTTTCCCTTCCAGAACTTAAAAAGCTTAGTGTACAGTGTAAAATATATCTAGTACAAGAGTATAATATCGTCTAGAGTTTGGTGAAATAGGTAATTTAGTGTTATTACGTTTAATACAATCCACAGTTTACCTGTTGTAATATTGTGTAACAGTGTTGAAAAATCTTTATTGTTATTGGTAAGTTCTACGATATATTGAATTTTGGCGTCTCACGTTGTTTCCTTATATATATTTTTTAAATCTTGGTGCGACAGCAGAACCCTCGGTGATCATCGAATAGCCTTTAGTGGCATAATCGAAACTGCAAACTCAGTTTCGTAATTAGATAAATTCTGGCTTTCTATTTTTGTGCTTCCGTCTTGTGCTCGTGATCAGAAAATATACTTTTGCAGTATTATAAAAATGACAAATTAGACATAAGGTTGAAGAAGTCGGAGATATGCCAACCGACCTCAGTTCATTTTTATTTACAGTCAGCAGATTAATGAGAAAAAAAAATACGTTTAATTCTCTTTCAATTGGCATTTAATGAGGTCAGATGACCGTCGATTAACACCTCGCAAAAACGGCCCAACGTCGGCCTTGCTCTGATGGTACATAGTATTTTATAACAGGCCGTCCGAAAGTCGAATAACCGAAACGTTCGCGTTACGCGCGTTAATAATATCATAGCGTAGGTGAAAAACAACAATCTTCGCGCGTCGAGACGCATTTAGCGGCGGGTGTACGTGGGGGGTGACGGGGGATACGCACGGCGGAAGGGTTTACACGCGACGGGTGCAGTCGGCGACGATCGCGATTGGCGGCGACGGTGGTGGCGGTGGTGGCGCGTGTTGCGGGTAGTGGAGTTTCCGGCGGTGGTAGGTGGGCGGAGTCGTAGCGATGCGTTGCGTGTTCCAGCCTCCTGACGGTGCCGCTGAACCGTCGCGAACACGGAGCACCCCCTCCAGCCACCGCAGCGTCCCGAGAACAGCATCCGACCGCCGATGCCGACGATACGCTCAGAACGTCATTAGCGTAACAGTCGTATAGCGCGCGCGCGCGGTACAGTATTACAATAGCAGTCGCCGGCGACCACGGCTCGTGCGCATTATTGTTGCCACGCCGTGAACAATAAACGATCGTGTTCCGCGCCGCCGACCGACCGACCGACCGACCGACCGACCAACCGACCGACCGACCAACCGATCGCAGCAGCAGCAGCAGCGCTCGATTCCCTCGTTCCCGGCCACGGCCCTGCGCCTCGTGCAACGCCGCCGCGGCGGACACGCGACGCTACGCGTTACGGACACGGTACGTTGCGACGACGCGTTTAAGCGCACGCGAGCGCGCACACCCGTGTCGGCGGTCTTGACGGTCGTGCATAAATCGCTGCAAGTGCTGCACGCGCACCGTAACGCCGCGCGACGACCGGCCACGCGGGCGGCAGCGGTAAAATTCGAGAAAAATTAATTATTGTTATCGCCCGACATTACCGCAGCCGCCGCCGCGGCAGTCGCGTCGCACTCGCGGTCCCGTTAAAGCCGTTGTCGCGATCGTGCGGCCGCTCGGGCCCGCGCGCCCGCGCTCACGCCGCCGCCGCCGCCGTCGTCTAACCGGCCGGCCACGTCGGGTCGGTTGCTCCGGGAAAGAAAATACCCTCGGCGACGCCGCGGCGATGGCACAGCGGCCGCAGCAGCCGACGATCGCGTTGTGGTGATCGAGATAAAAAAAAAAAAGCAGAAATTCGCTTGGCCACTCCAGCGTATGGATTTGCAGCATCACCTGCGGCACCGATCGTCGTCGACATCATCGAACCAGCAGCTTCTAGGTACGGTCAATCGACTATATGTAAAATTATAAGATAATAATTATAATACGTTTTTTACACGCACGTAGCCTATTTATGTGGCCATCGAGTTTCAAGAATTTAACGTCTCGTAGCATATTTTAGACTTCTAGGGGGTCTGTGATCGTAGTTCGCGTGTAGATAAATATTATTAACGTCGACATTTTCGAGTTTTCAAACGAATCGCGTATAGGTCGTATATCGAGACGGACGTTTACGTTCTTGGACTTTTCGAGATCACGTACACTGGATCTTACCGTAAAACAGTTTCGAATCGCGTGTCGAAAACTTACCTTTTAAACTATTTGATTCGTTTTAATAAAAACATGGTTTAAAGTTTAATTGTTTAAAACAATATTTGTATAGCGGCTAATCTTTAATTTTACATAATTACATTGATTTCGTTATCAACTATTACACTACTAATAAAAAACAGTGAGTACTAACGACTAAAAGGAAAAATAAATTGGTATAGATACTTTCAAAACGACTGCGGATCTTAATCTAAGTAACTAATACATGATATCCCAAAATGAATAGACAACAGTTGCCGTAACATTTTAAGTGCATATCATATCAAAAAAATGTATCGATCTCGAAGCTAACGGTCTGAAACTCTCCATGAAATGACATCCCTTTGGGGTCTAAATTGTGTATGATTGTACGTATACGTTTAATGTTCTTGTCATAGTTTACGATTCAAATTAATCATATAGTGTAGATTTTGCAAGTCAATGACCTTTGTATAGTTGCGGCTCAAATAAACAAAAAAAAAATTACGATTATTTACAAATGTATAACAGTATAAATTGTATATTATTAATCGCGTGACGGTAATTTTCATACCCATACAGACAACAATGGTTGTAACTGCAGACATTACATACTTTATGCATGTCTAATCATTATTATTTAGGTTAATTAATAACTGCAGTACCGGTGCACGTAAAAGATAGATAACACCGTACCTGTGTATGTGGGCACCTTTGGCGGTTAAACATGCTCAGTGTCTGACGCGAAAAGATTCACGTGAAGCTCAACTGCAATAGTGTTGAATGCGCTTCGGTGCATATTACATTGATAGCTGCGGCGGATTTTATCCGATAAGAAAGCTGTTGTAGCGACTACACTGCAGTCGACCCAGTGTAGTTTGTACCGGCCGGGCGGCCGGAAATCGTCTGTAAAAATTCGGTCCGTAAGAAACGAAAAAAAAAAAATCAGCGACAGTGTATAGTCTGTAAAAACGCTCTGGCGGTGATAGTCTTTTGTTGTTTATAATCTTTAATTCAATATCTAATTCATTGAGTTCACGAACTAATTAATTAACTGCGCTCGCGATAGGACATATAATCTGCGTAACGTGTATAGCTTTTCAAACACATCGTTCATCAAAGTACACACAAACATTTTGTTGGCTCGTCGTCACCATGTTTGTTTTATATATATAACGGTGTTTAATAATCATAAATTATGATTCATAATATATTTCAACAATAACAATTATATAATACAGTAAATGAAACTGTACAACGTAATTGCATGAGGCCAAAGAAATATTTCAATACACACAAGTTTACAACTAATCCAGTTCAATATTTATGAAATAATTACAACCAGACGTTTAAGACGAGTAAATAAATCTTTCACTGTATAGGTAATCTCCAAGTTCTGGTTATATAATATATCATTTATACCCATGTATATTATTATTTTGAGGCAAATGTAAATGATCGTATAATATGAAAACTAAAAAAAAATTATTATCGATGTAATATTTAGTATTTTAGTACGTAAATATACGTATAAAAATTAATTTCGTCTATACTAAAATCGATAGTCAACGAATTCCAAAATACAACATTTTGAAATGTACATAATATTTTGCTTATAGATAGGGTATTAAAGACAATAACTGAAGAATGATACAAAAAAGCGAAGCTGATACCATGCATTCAAAGGTGTTATTAAGAGACTAAGTGTATGTTACGCGTGCAAACCAACTGAAAGTCGCAAAATTTATATTTCTTCTGTTCAAAATTGTTTTATAAATTACACACAAGAATATTAAATTCACTCTAAGTTAAGAGGTTTAAAAAAAATCTTCAATTAATTTAACAGGATTATTGAACATATTTTCCATTTTCATTTTTTCTGAATTGGTAAGCACTTAAATTCAAAAACAATCTTAAAATATAATTCTCGAAACATTTCTGAATTATATTTATGAACGAATTCAATATTGTCATTTTGATTGTGCAGTATATAGCGTACCTATGTATGCGAGTGAATAACTCACATACATATAGGTGTATTTTTGGCGTTATCTACGTGTTTGAGTGTTAACCTGCTATATGTTTGACACGGTATCTATAACCAAACCCATATTTTTACACTCGATGAATTTAGTACAATAAATATCAACGATTGCAATATGCTTTCAGCTAATCTGAAAAAAATGTAAAAGCGCATCAAAAACTGATAGTTATTATTTCTATTGCATTTATCTATTGTACATAAACCTCGATTACAGAAATTCAGAATCAGAACCTCTGATGGTGCATCCGAGCGCTAACTCGCCGTTCAGTCTTCAGTATGTTATATAGATACAACTGCTTCAGTCAGTTATACACGCAATGCGCGTGTGTTTTTCTTTCCAAATTCTCTACGCACACACGAGCGGGCGAGCGTAAAGAAAAAAATTAATCTGTTCAAAGGGACCGTCGTCGCCGTATTAGCTTGTGTTTACGTTTTATAATTACGCGTGGGCGGCGTGGGCGTACACGCAGCATAGGGAATGTATACACGATCATAATAATCATAATCGCGTGTGTAATCATTTATAATTATAGCTCTCACCATCACAGATTTGTCGTCGTGGATGTTGGCTCAACGCCCTGTCGTATTATAACAGTCGTATTTTTTCCTTTTTTTCTCTGTTTTTTGGCCAGCTATTACATGATGGTATAAAAATATAACACCATCGGCCGCGGTATTTATTATGCTATGTACACGTGCCTGTTTTATGATATTAAACTTGACATTTTTCGATTTTCACTTCTCCCGCCTTCTCTCTTAAGACTTCACGCCAAAGACTGTAGACTACATACCTAACGCGTTTAGGTTGCATTACATTCGTTTACATATGCGCCATAATGTCCATCGATTGTTTTCTAGAATATTTTCTACGGGGCTGCAAACAATTTTGGGGGAGTGCTTGCGTACCGAGCCGTCCTTATTTGGGACATTCGAATTCGTGTTGTTGTACACTGCAGTGAAGCGTAACCCCGGACCACTGTTAAATGTAAACCAGGACGGCGGCTCTCACTCGCCGTCACCGTTCACGTATGTTTGCGCTCGTTTGTTTGTCGATTTGTTTGAGTAACACCCGCCGCCGCAATAACAAACGCCGGCGTCGGCGACAGTAGCATCTCACCGGCTATTAGCAGTGTATAGGTACTCACCACGTACATGTATGTATTAGCTGTATTAGCACTAGTGCCGACTACCGAAGCAGGGAAAAGAACCTTTTTATTCGTGTGCATTTGTACAAATAAGGGTGGCGGCTGCCGATAATCCACCGTCGACGAGCAGATTAGCTACAGCGGGTATGGCAGTAAGTGAATATAAATATAATACTGTATTGTAACGCGTACACTGTATATCGTGCTAAAACTACTACGGTCGGGATTGACTCGATGGCGCCGTGAATCGTTTATATGCAGTTAGTTTTTCGTGATCGCGTCGACGTCGTGTTTGCACACCATGTTCTTGTCGTCGAAAAGTGCTCTCGCGCGTACAGTAAGCGGTAGAGCAGACTTAGACGGTGGAGGCGGAAAGACGCGCTCAAAAGATCCGGCGCAGGCGATCGTTTGTGTAAACCCTAGACACCGCCACCGCCGTCTTCGTAATAGCTTTGGAAACGTCGCTTCTACTAATAATAATATTCGTAATTATAATCGTAACGGGGATCCCTGGTGTCCTCCTCGCCTCCTGCTCCGCCGGCCCGGTAGGACCGTGCGTGAAAACACGTGTAAAACACGGCGACGGCGGCGACGGCGACGACAATAAATGAGACAAACGTACGAGCATATATACACAAACGGCGGGGCGAACGCGGTGGTGGTGCGCGGTGCGCGGTAGGATGACGGTCGGGGCGCGGTGGCGGTGGTGGCGGTTGCAAAGAAACAAACCGGCTAATTATAATGTAAATGTGAAAATGAGCGACTACCGTCAAAGGGACGGCGGCGGCGGCGACGACCACAATTATATTACACGAGTATACGACCAAGGCAACGTCCCTTCACCCCGTCCGCACTCACCGGCTCCCGAAGCAAATATATTATATGTACGGTTGACATCGTCTTTGTTCTAATGCCGCCGCCGCCACCGCCTCCTCCTCTGACCCGTCCCGTCGTCTTCCTCCTCTGCAGCCGCGCGTAGATCGGCTCCGCTGAGGTTGTCGTCAAATTAGTTTGCACTGGTACCAGCAGCGCGTGCGTGCGCGTGCGCTTGCGAGTATAATAGAGAACCGCCACGGAAAGACACACGCAGCAGCAACGTATATCACATCGCATCGTCGTCGCGCGCGCGCGTCTAATATCGTGTTTTCTAGCCCGTCGTTTTGTCACCAAGGGCTTTGCCGACGCCAATTAATTATAATTATCTCCGTGTTTAAAAAATCACTACCGGCAGTCGTATTTTTATTTATCCGGCGACGGTGTTGCGTTTGCCTCTCATCCGCGGTGCAATACACCGCAGCTCGACACCCGTTTCCGCCCGCCTTTGAAGTGCATCCCGGTTCCGGTTCCAGCGGTTTTCCCGCCGCGTTTAACCACGTTGCAAATACGCGCCTACAGCGCAGCACTCCCATTTCATTGCGTTGCTTGTAGGGGTGGCCCCACGCTTATGAAATTATTTCAGATGGTGGTTTATTTAAGTGGAAGGAAGTGGGAAAGGATTTTAAGATTTTGGTTCGTGGTATTGGACGTGGTCGGGCCGAGACGATTTGGTTGGCATCAGCGTGTTCTAGGTCTCGACGATTCTGGTGTTTAGAAAAGAATAGTCTGTAGAAGACAGTTTTTGATAGGAAATCGTGGTTTGAAAGAAGTCAGTCAGTGTCTACAAGAGTGTGGTTTGAGACGTGGAAGGATATACCAAATATAATGCAGAGGGCGGCGATACTTTGAACACTCTCCAACTTGTACTAATTTGTGCGGGATGTACAAAAGCCCCGTGCAAGACTAGTGTAGATAATAATTTAACATTTATTGTAGGATGAATATTTTGGTCGGGATAGTGATTGGATTTAGGATCGGGTAGAGAGTGGTGATGGACTTTTGTTGCTTTGTTCACGTTACGGGAATCCCCTATCGACGGGGATGAACGCACGCGTCACGTGCGAAATGCGTACACGCCGCGCGCACACGGATCTATTCCGGTCCGTCACCCGCGGAAAACGGATCGTGTGCAGATAATAATAAAATCTGCTCGTCGAGACTAAAATATAGGTTTCTCGGAAGCGTATAAGACATGGGTTAATGATTATCGTGGGCACGCGGTTCGCGGAAGCAGCTGCACGGATCTTGCGGGGCACACAGTATTATACTTAGGTCAATTATTGAGACTGACGGTGCTACGAATCGAACATAGGTATACACGACGTGCATAGTGCACACATCTACATATATATATATATATATATATATAAACACATAAACGAGACGCCGCTCATTATCTAAATCTGATTCTCATTATATCGCGTCTTCGTTAGCTCTGCGTATACATATTACATGTATATAAGGGTTAAACATACACACGTCTCCCGCTCGGCGACGGACGACCACGGCGCAGCAGCTGCCCATAAACATCAACCGATACTGCAGATAGTCACCTATACGCGTGTATGTATATGTATTATATTTAGATATGCGTTCATTTGCGACTGTGCACGAGACAGTAGTTATTCTTTTAGTTGTCACTTTGTGTGTACTGCGGTTTATGTATAGGGAAAGGTCATAGTATGGTATATTATGTGCGTTTCATAACATTGATTTATCGGTAGCTATAAAGATAGAACGTTGATGACTTTTTTTTCTCCGAATATTATATTATACTGAATCGCAAACATATATAAAAATATATACAAATTTCCTTCGTGGTTGAAAAATGTCAAGCTTATAATATTATCGTATTGCAGCTTTTTTGCAATTTAAAATAATACGAGTACATAATATGTATAAATATCTTGTTTCTATGTCATATGTTTCACTCTCTATACTTGATAACATTTATTTTTATTTCTATTTTCTATTTTTCTATTTACTTTCTTTGTGTTATACTTTTTCATTTATCTTACAAGCTTCGTGTATTTTATAAACTTTTTTTACGTCACAGGAATTTCCTTCGATATTAAATTGATTGTCGACATATTTGTAATGTTTAAAGACCAATTTAATTTTATTCACTTTCCTGCGTATTGATTAATAAATAATAATACGAATAACATTTCTTACAATGCAAGTATTGTACTATCACTATAATTCATTTTTTTTCTCGTTGATTTTTTATTACTTCATATATTTTTAATATTTCTTATACCTAATACAAACTAAGGCTTACTTTATACCGGGGGAAGATTTAGGTATGTGGTGGCCTAAATAATGTGAGGACTCCGAATACATAAAAAGACAACAAATTTTTGTTTGTTAAATAATATTTATTATTTTCTACTCAATACTTATTTTATTTAATAATAAATTAAAAGAACCATCTCATCGGAAAAGAAATATGATAAAGATTCGATAATATTGTAATGGTGTACGGCGATCGCAGCCCACGTAAAAACGTTTCTTATCGAGATTCTTACACGGCTCATTATTTTTTTTAGATTTAATACCATAACCCGATAACAATTAATTATAATATGTTAGTCAAATAACATAAGATACCAATTGTTTTTTAAGATGAAATTTTAATTTCAAATAGAAAAAAAGTTTTATATTAATATACCATGTATATGTAAATATAAGCCAAATATATTTTTCTGTAATAACAAAACTGTGGGGGACCCAAATTATCGTTGGTCCATAGGATGCTTCACACCAGTGATATGAATATTCTATTAAGATAAAGGTTATCAAATCTAAAAGTTAGTTTTTAATTCAAGTATTCATAAAGTCATCTTAGGTACTAATAATAAAATTCGACAAAATAAAAATATTAATAATGTTTAAAAATAGTATTTAAAATTTTTAATTAAAATCCTTAATTTTAAAGAATATTTAATCAATGACCAACATTCTAACTTACTTTTATTATGAAAATTCAATTTGTATTAACCATTTTCTACTTTTCGTCGACCACCAGAATACGTTTATATATTATAGTAAAGTAGTAATCGTAAACCCTTTAAACGTTAAATGTTAAAAGACTAAATGACTATATACATTATACTCGTATTATGAATTTTTCATAATGATTATTTTAATTGTTTTGAGTGTGTATTGACAATCATAGGAATAAATAAATAATATTTATAAATTGACCTGTGAGGTGTTATGACAAACGTATTAGCGCAACATACGTATATGTTATAATATTTTAAATCGATTTATTATAAAATAATATCTATCCTGAATATTTTTAATTTAAGACTTTTTCTAAATATTAGTTGTTATCATTTATAGTACCCACATAATAACATACAATTTATTCTCGACAAACAATTGAAATATCATTCAGTAAGTTGATTTATTGCAGCAAACTCTTTGATGTAATATAATTTTATTATAATTCCGTATATTTTTACACACAAAAAAAAATAATCAAAAAAATCTATGAATTATAACTAGGGCCCGGAAGTTTATGCACTAAAAACTAACGAAATATGTATGCACTTATGCGCTTAAAAATCCTGATATATGCGCTTAAATATGCTCTTATTTTTTTTTTAACTTATAAATATAAGGAAAATAAAATTATTAGTTATGAATTTATGAGATACTACTCACGATTTTTAATTCAATTTCTTTGACTGCTAATTAAAATTATTATTTTATTAATTAATATACATACATTTTTACACATTACAATTCACAATCAACGATTTTGATAAATTCTCAAATTTGAACGACCGCCTGTTATCTGCCAACGAAGCACGCTGCGACCATAAGTATTTTTCAGCGTAATCCTATAGTACTACCTGCTAAGAACACTTATACGGAGAACTTAATACGAGAAGAACACGTACGATTAATGCATGGTGATCCTCAGGCAGTACTGACTTCCATTAGAGAAACTTACTGGCCGATAAACGGTCGAAATATCACCAGAAATGTGATTCGTAAATGAACTACATGTTTTAAACAGTGACCGGACATAGATTGGGACATCGATTTGGTTCATCTTGTACTTTGGGCGGGGGGGGGGGGTTCAGTCACACAGTTTAAAATATATTAAGAAAGTGTTGTTACTGAAAAAAATTTTTTACTGAAACACAAATTTAATCAAAAAAGACAGACACTCGATATTATCTCACGGAACAAGTCAAACAACACAAACGAGAAATCCAGAACTGACTACATTCAATAATTGTACAAGAAGACGAAAATATCGTTATCGTGATGGAAAATATTAAAACTTTTCTAAAAAAAAACATATTGTCCATTAGCTGTTATCGGGCCGCCACGGTCTTGTGGTTATTTTATTTATTAATAGGTCATTTAGAAGTAATTTATTTTGTCAATTACATAACATTTGACTCAAATAAACAGTTAATAACCAAAAAATTGTAAAATATGCAAATACATAAAAAAAACCCAAAATATGCAATTATATGCAAAATAAAATTTTGTATTTGGATTTGTACAAGTATAATTCAAATTTGTAGCTGATCTAGCAATTTTTTAATCCATTCAGTAAGAACATGCAAATGCATTAACTTCCGGGCCCTAATTATAACTTACTTCATATTTACTTTTCATTTGTGAACTTATTGGTATCTAAATATTTGTAAGCAATTGTTCTTTGTAATACTAATTAAAATCATTAATTTCAATAATTCATGGTTCTTATAATTTGATTATTATTCGTCGAATTGACGGTCAAATAAAGTAGTTGGTTTTTATAAGCTCTTTGAGTTTATTATTAAAAAAGTTATTAATAATCATTTTTAATAAAATATATACAAACAATATGATATCCCAAATTTATCATTGATTATATTTTACAATATATGTATAAACGATACACCATATTATTATTAATACGTATATGTTTTTCGTCATTTAGTTATAATGTGGGTAGGTACTTATATAAATATGTACCTAGGGCATATAAGTTATATTGTCTATGCTGGGCCACGTGGTTTGTTCGGAGAGGGTGTGACGCTTGTCGATTAATTTTGACGGCGTAAAACGGCCGCCTCAGTGCATCACCACTAGTAGCCATTTACCAACATGTAAGCTCTGTCGTCTGTACAAGTATTATTTAATTGTACCCGATATCAAAAGTGTTCATCTGAGTCGAGACATTAATACAGAAAACATTAAGAATCAAGCACCATTAGTCTTGTAAACACCAAAAAGTCAACAGGTTTTCATCGTACGCCTTAATTGTACAACTGCTGGTTAACTTATTAATGTAATTAGTATGACGAATGTTCAAATGGTTTTAATAATTCATAAATCATAATGATGCTCGTATCACTAATTAACAATGCACTTCAATTTATTTTTCACTTATGAATCAAAAACATTTATCCATGGCTGTCATTAATCTTCTTGGATTCTTTCTTAAAGTTTAATGTTAATACGAGTATATATTGTATTTGTATATCTTATATTAGTTTATTATTGTACTATGATAAACATTTGAAATTTTTCATTTTTCTGTTTCGAAATTATCTAGCACAACTGCATTGGCTGTTCAACACTCATGATTGAAAATTTTTCTATACAGCTCCAAATAATCAACCTATTCTGATACATTTTCTTATTTGAAAATTATTATTGAATTTTTTGATAATTTATCACCAATATCTGTTATTATTTGTACGATGGCGTATTTATTACATCAACATTTTATATAATTATCAATTTCCTGAAATGTTTTAAAAATTAAAAAAGTATTGGATAATACACTTTTACTAGCAACAATAACACATAGATATTATATTTATGCAACTTTTATTTAGTTCGTCCATTATTTCTCATCATATAATATAGTAAAAGGAAAACTAATCAAACGAATGTACATATTTTATTGATATTTTATTTTTCCATGAAAAGTTGCACTATTACTGATTAGGTATAATGCTGCTTATAACTAAAAGGTTATAAAATGCTAATACTTTACTACGAAAATATTCTATAGATAGAGCTTTTTCACGGAAAAGTAATATTATATCAGTCTTTTTATTATAATATTTTCAGTATGTTTATGTATAAATAAATGTAATATTGCAAATGTGATTGAACCATGTAAATGTAAGTTATTCATTAATACATTATGACATTATGTTATATAATTGCAATTCATTGTATAGAAGTTATAAATGTTTAATCTTAAATATTTATCTCTTTTTTACAATTATTTAAGAACAGATATATTACAGAGCTTTTTATACTTACCAACATAATTATCAAAAGTATTTAATATAAGTACATTCAGCAATAATAAGCTGTAAAATACACACCCACATAAACATGTAAGTGTAGTGTAAACAACTTTTTTGTTGGAACTATTTAAATAGTTTTAGGTTCTTAGCTTTATTAGACAAACATGTTTATTTTACAAAAATGTAGTTACTATTATTTTTTTTTAAACATTTTTAAGCGTTAAATTTCTTTTATAAATCTCCTTGTTTCTTATGATATTGAAAACTGTACACAAATATAAACTTCTCTAAATGCGAAGAAAGTTTCTAATATCGGCGAAAAACTGTGTTTATTTTTCAGTAAATATTTACAGAAAAACTATTACTTATGTTTCATGCAGAATAAGTATTTAGTTTCATAGATCAGAAATAGACGCAAATTGATTTATAAGTTATTTATAAGTTATGAAAGCCAATTATATATCACATATGTCGCTTATATTCCGTTTTTTGATTGTGTGACGTTGACTTTCGAGTGAATAAATAAGTATTAGGTGCATCGAAACACCAATACATTGCATGGAAACTAGCTTGATTATTTAATATATAAAACATTCATTAGTGAACTATATAGATGCATTATAATAAATTAATTTATTATATGTTTTGATTGCCGATAATAAAGAAAAAAAATGTATTTACAAAGTCCTATCAATAATGTGAATCAATCAATTGCTATATAATAAATTTATGACAGAGACAGATGAGATAAGTAGAATATAATAAAATGTATCACAAAACATTTGTCAATATATATTTTCTAACCATAATAATAAAGAATAATTAGCACCAACTATCAGTGGCGTATATAGGATTTAATTTCGGAGGGGGCCGATTATGTATTTAGAGTTTAGGGAGAAATGATGGAGGAGGCACAATGACAAATATTGCTTAAACGCTAAAAGACCTTTGGACTATTTGGACTATCATCATTACTTCACCAGAGAAAAAATAAACTCATTTTTTAATTTTTTATTTAATGTAATGTAAAAAATGTATAAAAACTCTTCATTGCAGTAAACAATTTTTTTACTACAGTCACTCAAAATTAATTACATATTTTCTTATAAGAATAAACGAATATTATACATTTTAAATACGAGGTATACCAACAAATTAATAATTAATAAATAAAAAAAAAAATTATAATACAAAATCAAGGTTTCTCGGCACGCTAGCAAACTTATTAAGAACTTCTTCATCGCTTACATAGTATATCGCTTACGTAGCATTTCAGACAAATTGTGTGTCATGGAAAGCATGCTACTCAAAACAAAAAGATTAACAATAAATTGATATTGATTTAAGGAATTGCTTAGAGCATGTGCTTTTAATGAAGAGTCTCTATTTTTTTCCTCAATTCTTAAATTACTCCTGAGCCATAAGTTATTATTCATGTCCAAAATAAAATGTTTTAATAATTTTGTTTTTCATTTCGGGGGGGGGGGGCCGGGCCCCATCAGCCCCCCCATATATACGCCCCTGCCAACTATATTTAATTTTCTAACAAGTTTTTGTTAATTATATACAGCTATCACATATTATGATATCATGTATAATAATTATCTTGTTTAAGCGCTCGGGTGGTTTTAGTTCGGACAAATTACCTCGAGTAAATCGTTTAAGCAAGTTTATTCCTATACGTAATCTGTGCAAAATTATATTAAAAGCTAATAATAGTTGAATGCTTCATTATTTTTTTCCTTTGTATAAATTAATTCTTCGAATTTTTTAAGTCTAAGAATACCTTCAAAATAATTTAACTAGAAAAATGTAGACAGTATTCTATTATTATTAGAATTGTGTGGTAAATTATGAATAAACATATTGTGCTAAAGAATTATTCAATCAAACCATACGGGCCAGAGAAAATGTACTAAGGTCTTACCTATATCATTAATTTTAGAATAACAGATACGCTGTAAAATTGTTAAAAATGGTAATAATTTCCTCTGTGGACGTGTTTTTATCAAGTTGAATACAAACGATAACACTGACGTCAAGTGGCTGCATCCACGAATGTGCAGCCAATTTTAACAGTATGATAGCGTATCTGTGACGTCAAAATAAAACTAATTTAAGTTGAACTAGTGTTCATTTATTATACATATTAAAAAATCCTTTTAGTTTATAAAGAAATAATGTAAATTATTATCACCTTGTCATTTTTCCGATTAGATTTGCTGATAATGTTAATATTATTTAAAATAGTGTAAATAGTACATTGTTTTATTGTAAACTAGAAAAATTAGGAAAAATCAAGAAGTTAATGAAAATTGAAAGTTGAACCGTCAAGATTTTTTGAAAAAAAAGCCCTATAAAATGGCTATCTTTGAAATTTATAAAAGTTAAAAATATAATAACAATCAATTAAATAAATTTACATTTTATCGGTTTTTGAAATCTTTCTTTTTATAAATAAGAGTAAATTCAAAGATGTTTAAGTACACAGGGAAAATTATTATCTCCTAAAATAAAACACTTAAGTATTGAAGTATTTAGTACATATAGATATAAAGTAATACAAATAATTATTTTTACTTAGCTCAAACAATATACAATTTTGTGAGTTATATACATTTTAGGAAATATTTTCTGAATTATTTAGGTTCGACTTATTTTAATGCAGTGCCAATGTTATTAAAAGAAGAAATTTTCTGTATTGTAAATAAAAAATCTAATTATATAATAAACATACATTTTATAGTGAAATGTTTGATTAGCGAACTTTAACTTTAATTGTATGTTATTTTTTTCTTTTATGTATTATGATATTATGAAAATGTATGTATTTATTGCTTAAGAATCGTAAATATCTGAAATTTTAAGTTTTATAATAACTCATTTACCCCAATGCATAAGCTTTGCTTATAAGAGTAAATTAATTTTAATGTATTAAAAATTTAAACAGCTATAAAATGTTATGTGTTATTTTATTTTTCTCTAATAAAAAAAAAATATACGTATGAATGACTTATTTCTGAAAATTACCCAACCAATTCGCGTTAGTGACGGACTAATAATGCACATATACAACCCGCAGACATCAAAATCGTATACAAACGGTATAATATGCTTGGCATTGTGATTCACGATGCACCGGATAGTTATCCGAAGGGCAAAGTTGAATAGAGGATTTTACCCCCGCGGTAGTCCGCATCAACTGCAGTGTCTATATACGAGCTGCATTATTGATACAACATACGTACTGACACGTCATATAATTAAATTTTTTTCCTGGCAAGCTGGCAGTGCCTTCACCACCGTCGACGGTTAATTTCGACGTATGGTATAGTATATATGTGCGCACACACATTTTTAATACATTATATATATATATATACACAAATTAGAAAACAGTGTATTGTGGTCGAGCATTATTATTATTATTATTATTATTATTTAGTGACAACGACGATGTTTTATTTTTACGGTGACGATTATTAATCTTCGTACGCGTCATTATGATCTCGGTACGGTCGAATTGTAAACGCGTCTCTATTATATTATAGACGCGATGGCAGCCATCCGGGTCCCCCGCCCGACCACCGGCCGCGGCGTGCACCACAGGCATCTGCCGCCGTCCGTCGCCGTGTAATGGATTCGTAAATGACGCGTACCGCCCCTCGGCGGCGGCGCTGGCTACACGTACACGCTTACACACTCTTAAACACACGCACACACGCACACACACACACGTGCTCTTACATACACACACACACTCACACTGGCACGAATACGCACACACGTACGCAGCCGGATAGATAGAGCCGGGCGATTGTAATTATTTTCTTGGCTCGCCCGTCTGCTGTCCATCCGCTGCTCGCCCATCCCGTGGCCATGAGGATAGGATGCGCCTACATATTTATTTATACGCTCGCGTTAAACGTGAAAATGGACAATAAAAATAAAAAACAACCTAAATACACAGCAGCGACCGAACGGAATATTGTTTATTGGGCTAAGATCACCGCTCGAAGACCCGGAACTACACTGCAGTTGTACCCAGACCTCGGTAGTGAGAAAAGAATATACATTTTCCTGAGTGAGCGGGAGAAGCTTAGCTTAACCGGGGCGAAACGCTTAGCTTGCTTCATAATTAAGTAAATAATGATTCCGTAAAGAATACAATATATTTACAATATAATTAACATTATACTGCAGTGTTCATTATGTTGTGTTCAAAAAGCTAAAATATTATTCTAACACTTGAATGTATTGCATAGGTGTGTAACATACTAACATCAATTATTTACCCCCCAAACAGTTATTATACATGAGTATGTTTCGACCGTTAATTTGGAAAAATATTGCAAGTGAACCTCTCTGCGAAACTGAGTAGTTCTTACATTCTGAAAACTAGATCTATTCGTTAATGTTTCACTATTTTAAGAGCAAAATAATATAATAATCATAAAATATGATTATTGATTATAAAGGGTGTTTCATAATGAACTCAGTTTTTAATTTTGCTATAAATCAATTTAATTTTATAAGAAATACATTATTAATGGTATACGAGTATATTACTTCACTATGACTTGAAGTATATTTATATTTTATACAAAATTAAAATCGATCAGAATTTTTTTTAAAGCAACTATTCTTTTTTATCATATGCTGCTTACTCTATATTCATCCATGTCTCGAAAACATACAAATGAGTATTACTACTATACATATTTCCTCGAGAAAATTATGAGTAAACACATTTTACTGTTATTGATGTCCATAAGATGGTGTAACAGATTCTAAATATTTGGAAATAAGAAACTTTTAAACTGCACATATTACAGGTAGAATATTGAGCAAATAGTTTAACGGTAAACTAAAACTATAAATGTGCATAAGAACTTAACGGTTTTCAGGCACTTCGATACTTTTTTATTGTATATAATATTTTTAATATATAGAACTAAATTTTTATTCATTTAATATAATATATAATTCAAAACACAAAAATTATATATTATTAATGAATGAAACAGTCATCTGCTTGTTGAAGCTGTTCATTTTACAGTTTATTCCAGTGTTTCTTAACCAATGGTCCACGGACCACTAGGAGGTCCGTAGATGGTAACTCGGGAGTTCGTGATCATGGTTCTGAAATTGTTATTCAAATAATAAGACAATTATATTTTAAAAATAATTATCTATAGGTACACTAACAATATGTAATTTAAAATAGTAACGTATTGATATTTGATAGTAATACTATTTAAAATGAATACAAAAGTACTAAAATAATAACCAACATCAAATGTTTTTCTTTATAAAAGGATCCTAGGCTATTTTTTATACCTAAAAGGGGTCAATGACTCGGAAAAGGTTAAGAAACACTAGCTGTTTTATACTGTACGATAAACTGATATATAAACGAGATATAAACTAATATCTCGTTAGAATTTGACCGCCCTGTAAATTCAATTATATTATAACACTGCTGTTGTTCAATGAGATGACGAATACATACATATACTCATACATATATGATGTATATATATATACATATAAATATATGATGTATATATATATACATATAAATATAATAACTATTTATGGTGCCCCATGGTGGCTATAACAATAATAATAATATAATGCGTACGATCGATGTACGTGCGAATATTCGCGTGTCGCAAAAGTCATAATATGCCAAACAATAATCATATATGTGTTTAAATTATTATACGTAATACACCTATTTAATATACGACCGCGCGATTTTTTTTTTAATGAGAAATATGAGCTGTCGTGTAACCCGACTCCCGCAGGACGGTCGCGGTAGACTAAACAATATTAAATACGCACCCGCGCGCGCAACGAAAACTATACAATCGCGCGTGTTTAACAATATACATTGGTATTGTACCTATATCCGAGTAGATACATTAAGTATTGACGTGTTATAGGTGTTTAAGATACGTCCGTGAAGTTAGCATCCTAACTCTGCCGAATTGTAGACATAGTAAGTTGTAGCCCTTTGTACATATTTGTAAGTTCATTATTTTGAACTTATCAGAGTAGCTGGGTTTTAGGTGGCCACTCCCCTCCCCAACCATGGCCGAACCGTTCCAAATAGAATTGTAAGTTGCAGTCTATTATTTCCGTACATATTTCTAAGTTGATCATTTGGACTTTTGGGGAGCTTTGAAATTTTGGTCAACGGGTTTTGGTTCATTTAATTTTCAGTACAAAAATTATAATTATAAGTCAATGTAAGTTTTTTTTACAATACCGCTATCAATTTTATTTATGAGAACAATCTAAACCATTTATTAGAAAATAATAAGAGTATATTCATTTAATAATATTTTCAGTATAATCAAATTTAACTGTTCCCCCCGCTTGGTAAATTTTAAATTAAAGTTCATTTAGCAAATGTTCTTAATTCATTTGATTCTTATTGTTTGATCTCTACAATTATAAAATCGTTTTTTTTCATGTAAGTCATAACTCATACTACAGTAGATATTATTATTTCATATTTTCATCATGTATCAATACATATTATACGAGTATAATTATCGATACTAAGTGATAGCACTTTCTATTTTTATTACTTATTTATTTGAATGATTTTTTTATTCTAAAATTGTCTAACTTAAGTTATAAACAAGGAAAAACTGACCAAATTATATTTTTATTTTAATAATTGTTTTTTATTTTTAAAATGTATAATATGACATAATATATAACATGGTAATGACTAAGGAAAAACGATTGATTAAAAAACATTGACTATAGTTTTTTAGGTACCTACCAAGATAAATACATATAAATGATACTCAAAATAAATTATCAATTATCAAAGGTTACAACAATTACAAACTCAGTATGGAAATGTTATTTAGTTGTACATTGGAAGGGTTATTTGATGATATTCCCTACAGTTTACAGAAATAAAATCATTCACGAATTTTCATTATTTATTTTGAGTATCCTTTTTATCTATTTATCCTGATAAATACCTAAAAAATATTATAATCAGTGATTTTTTCTTAGTCATGATATTTATGAATTAGTACTCGTATTATGTACTCGTATCATAAAATCGGTTTGTAAATTAATTTTAATACTTTTAACGTTTTTTCTACGGTTCGGACTTGGTGGAAGGGGGGAGGCTGCCGTCCAAAACCTAATTCGTCCGATTACTTCAAAATGATGTACTTATAAATGTTGAGTACAAACTTACAAATGTGTACAAATAAAGTGTTAAAATTTACAATTTATTTGGAATGATGTGGCCTTGGTGGGAAGGGGGGCTAAAATTATAGGCTTTTATATCAAACAGTTGCAATTCATCTTGTTGGATTTTACATAGTATTGATACAATTGAAATTAATATTTCGGTATATCAATGCACAAACTCAAAGAATTGGTAAAATCCTTGATGGGCTATAAATTAAATTATTTATGTTGGATAAATTATTAAATACATATATTATTATGTTAGTAAATAAGCATGTATGTAAAATCATAGTTGACATAATACTTAAAATATACAACTATAGTAAGTTATAATTACATAATGGAAAGTGTTATAGAACAATGCTGTTTCTTGTGGCTTGGAATATACTGTACTTAAATACACTTTTTGTTAAATTATTATTTTTATACAAGAACTTATATCATAACCTTACCTTGTTTTAAATGATATTAGCATATTCAGCTTTCTATTTTCTGGAGCATTATTAAAGCAATTTAGATTCATATAATACCACTCTAAGCACGAACTTAAATGTTTGTATAGGTATTTTTAAATTTGTATATATTCATATATAATCAGATTATATTATATACATATATTTTTAGATTCATTATGTACAACACTTGAGTAGTTATATTAATGGCCAGTCTAAATATGAGTTGGGTAAAATTTGTAATCATTTTTATTTTACATGTTTTGCATATTTAGCTATTTTTTTCCTTTTAAGTGCATATTTTGCTATATTTGTATTTTTAGTACATATTTAACATATTTTACACATATACCTAATAAAATATTAAATATGAATTTTCTAAAAATTGGAAATAAAAAAAGATTAAAATGATTAAATATAAATGATTTAATAATCTACCAACCTAGGGTCTTAAAATTATTATTTTTGTATTTTTATGGAAAAAAAAATAATTTTACTAATAAATAAGAAAAAACATGTAATTTTTGGTTATTTAATGGAAGAGCATATTTGAGCATTTTTACATATTTTAAGGTCTTTTAGAGTATGAAGTCCTTAGCTATAGTCCATAGACTTATAACTTATGTTTACATACATATTTCTTATTAATTGATAAGACTATTAAATATTTTTTACTGGTTTAATTTAAGTTTCGTTGTTCTTTATGAATTGCGAATCATATTCAGCTTAGTATTAAAGTACAACGGATTATTTATAATTATAAGTGACTATACTTCAAAAAAATGATTTAACAAAACGATGAGTTCAACTATTTTTCAACCACTAAATTTCTCGCAAAATCATTATTTTACTAACATAAGACGGTTATAAATAGATTGAGTACAATTACTAAGATTAATCTAAAGTATATTTCTAATAAATCTGAAATAAATAATTAATGAAAAATAAACGAAAATATACTAAAAGTCGCAAAATGTTTACACACGAATATTTTATAAGCACCAACGTGTGTAGCACGTTAATAACACGAGTGACTTTGTTAAAAATGAAATTATTTAAATATATCAATTGACCAATCGGCAATCAGTTAAGATGCCAAGTATAGGTTTATTCATAATCAGTTGAAACGTTTGTTTTTTTGTTCTCGAATTTATAATAATACATACGTGATACGTATTTATAAAGTATTATGATGGTGACATTGTAATTCAATAAACACATAATGATATAAAATGAGACTGTGTGTTTGTAAATTAATTATGTCAACTGTGTTTTAACGGACGGATTTTGTCGCAGGATTACAACATCGATACAGCCAAATGTTGTTGGAACCGCAGCATGGCGGGGGAGGCAGTAGTGGTGGCGGAGAAGAAGGTGGTGGAGAACGACAGCAGCAAATGCTATTGCTACATCAGCACCACCTTAATCAGCAACAACAGCAGCAACAGCAACATCAGCAGGACCACCAGCAACAATTACTACAACAACAGCAGCAACAACAACAGCAGCAGCAACAACAGCAGCAGCAGCACGACAATCAACTGAATCAACAGCACCGGATGCAACATCAGCAGCAACACGACCAAGTGCAAGGCCATCAGCAGCACCAGCAGCAGCAGCAACACCACGAGCACCAACTGCACGAGCTGCACCATCATAACTTACAGCAGCACCAGCAGAACTTGCAACAGCACCAACAGAGCTTGCAGCAGCAACAGCAGCAGTACGGCGAGGTGAACCAACTGGGTGGCGTGTTCGTCAACGGACGGCCGCTGCCCAACGCGGTGCGCGTGCGCATAGTGGAACTAGCCCGGGTGGGCATACGGCCGTGCGACATTAGCCGGCAGCTGCGTGTGTCGCACGGCTGCGTGTCCAAGATCCTGGCCCGGTACCACGAGACGGGTAGCGTGATGCCCGGCGCCATAGGAGGCAGCAAGCCCCGGGTGACCACGCCGAGAGTGGTGGCGTACATCGGGCGGCTGAAGCGCAAGGACCCGGGGGTGTTCGCCTGGGAAATTCGCGACCGACTGCTGGCCGACGGGGTGTGCGACAAGTTCAACGTGCCCAGCGTGTCCAGCATCAGTCGGATCCTGCGGAACAAGATCGGTACGACCGGCGGTGGCGGACCCGCACAAGCCACAACGCCGCAGCAGAACACGGTCGCCGCCGCAGCCGCGGCCGCCGCGGCTGCCGCTGTCGCCGGCGGCGGTGGCCTATCGCCGACGACCGCAGCCCATCACATGTACGGTCCATACCACCATCATCACCATCACCACCCATCCTCATCGCCGCCATCCGTCGCGGCGGGCTATCAACTGCACCAGCACCAACACGGCCAATATCACCATCAGCACACCCAACATCACCAACTGTACCACAACCATCATTACCAACAGCACCAACACCATCACCTCTGTTCGTCACCGCCGTCCGGGTTGTCCGCCGTGGCCGGTGGCCCCACGTGCTGTTCATCACCACCGACAGCCACGTCCAGAATAGGCTCCGTCCCTCAGTCGTCCACGCCACCGCCGCCGCCGCCACCACCACCACCGGTACCGTCACTCCATCCGCCGCCGCCGCCGTCGCAACACTGTTGGCCGAGCCCGCACGCCGTCACAGACATACTGGCCGCAGCCGCTGCCGCTCAGCAACAGCATCAACACCATCATCAACACTTACACCCGTCGCACACGCACCACCTTCACCCCTCCCAACACCCGGCCACCAGTCATTAC
>OX454264.1:63169713-63205180 GCA_949715065.1 Periphyllus acericola
ACACGCCACCACCTTCACCCCTCCCAACACCCGGGCCACCAGTCATTACGGCGTGGGTGGCGTTTCTGGTGGAAGCGTCGGTGGTGGTAGTTGCGGCGGTGGCGGCGGCGGCGGTGGGTGGCAGCGGTGACACTTCGGCGGCCACCGCGGCCGCCGCTGCCGCTGCTGCTGCGGCCGCGGCAGCCGCGGCGGCCAACTACGACACGTCATCAGGCGGCAGCGCTGCGGCCGCGGCCGCGGCCGCGGCGTACAACACGTACTGCAGCAGTTACTACCATCACGCCATGGTCTACGCGGCTACTGCGGCGGGCAGTATAGCGGCAGCGGGCCGTCATCAGCCGCATTCATCTGAACGCGTCGCCACCGTGCTCGGCCACTGCCGTGTGGCCTGGCGCGGTCGCACCCCCGCCACTGCCACAGCCTCCACCACCACCTCCACCGTCGCCGACGCCGTCGCTACCATCCGCGGCCGCCACGTGACAAAACGCGTACGGGACCGCGTTCGCGTGAAAATCGTGTTTTTGTCACCGCGGCGGCGGGGTGGGAACTCGCGGACCAATCGTACGAGAACCAAGTGATCGAAAGATCGCCGCGGCGTACGTTCGCGACTGAGTGCACTCGCCAGCGGTCGACCGGAAAAAGCGTTGCGTTCAATTTCGCAGTGACCCGCGGGAATTCAGTCCAAGACCATAAGTACCGCGTAGCCGCGATCCGCGTTCTCCTCACCCGGAAAGATAACCACGGTCGTATTGTGTTTCGCAACGATATAATGTAAAAATATTTCTCGTTTTAAATCGGTCAGCGGCGAATGATCAATCAGTGTTGCCCGTGATCCAGCACAACGTTTTTATCTGATCTCGCCAACCCAGATCGACATGTATAAGACGGCAACAGTATGACGTAAAATGAATTGTACTAACTATTACAGTATACTTAATGTTTTCTCTTCCTTTTTTTTTTTTATTATTATTTATTTCTAAACCATATCAAATGTGTAAAATAAAGTTAACAATTTTTTTTAATTCGTTTTTTATTTAATGTAAATACAGAATCCACGCAATTAATTCACATTGGGTAGTATCATTGATTAAATAAGTAATTTATTTAATCAATGCTACTAGCTAGAATAACGTGCTCATTCATTTCCGTTGTCGGTCTTATTAAAAATAGGTCATAACACAATATTGTATTTTGCGGGTATGACTCGATTGTTAAGGCATGTAAGGATAGTAACAGTTTTAAAGTTCACCATAAAATCAATTGTAAAATATAATTGATTCTTCGTCGACCATTTTTGAATACTTGATAGAACAAACAGAAATACAATTGCGAACTTTAATATCAAAATTGTACCTCATTACTTTACATTCTAATCTCACAACGCCATAAGGAAATTAGTTTTTTCTAATATTGTAAATCCGAAATATATCTATTATAGAAATACTAACCCGCTTTATGAGTATTGCAGTAATTTCTTAAAAAAAACCTTTACTGAACAGCGTGTGCATTGGAAGTACGACATGTGGACCCTACAATCGAAGTAAGGTGAGTAATTACGGCTCAGGCCAACAAGTCCATCTCACCAGTTGAAATCTACACGAAAGTTACACGAAATGTATATAGACTTTTATCATTTGGTTATCGTTTATAGTGTTAAAGTGTGATGGATTAAGGTAAACATCTTTGTTCACCGTTGCAAAAATTGCATAATGACAATATTGACAATTTTTACGACATAGCAACTACTGCAACCAGATTTTTTACAGGCGGACAAGGAGAACATATAATTAAACTTGAGTGATTCAAATTAAAAATAATATATATTTTATGATGTGACAGCACAATATTCACAGTAAATTGCTTTTTACTCTCACTATTGCTCTTAATACGGGTAGTTTGATGATTAAGAACTTGCTATATCAACTTGCTGTGTAAGTAGAACGTGAGACGATGAGTTGCCCTATGGCGATCGATCGGTATTTTGTATGTTAAATTAGATCACAAAAAAGTTACAATATCTTGTTTTGTTTCCTACGATTAAGCCGAAAATTGCTACCACCGATAAGATGACAATTGATGAACAATTTAAAACACTCACGCATAATTCCAATATGTTATTAATATACCGAAAATAAAATTAACACCGATTTTAAGACATTCCGTGGTACTAATTTATACTAATGAGCCATATTTAAAATATTTCATGACAAATAAATCGATATGAATTTTACCTACAAACTATATGTTGAGCTTTGTTCAAATCTCAGAAATATATGTTACTGTATCCATAAATATATATAATAAAAGTTATGCATATTTAGAATTGATATAGGCTATCATTTTACTGAAATGGTGGATAATTTATAATAATTATATCCATTTTTAATTACCAAAATATTCTAACCTATACATAAGGAATTGAGATATTGATGACCTAATTATTCAAGTATTTCTTTGACTGGAAGGTTTATACTTGTTTTATTAATCACGCATATATTCTACACAAGAGCGCGCTCCAGGTATGAATGTTAAAGTATTTTCATACTATAGGTAAGTAGTGATTTTTTTTCTTATTGAAATCTTATAATCAAATAACTTAAGTTTTTGTGTTCATAATACAACCTAACTATAATTTAAATCAATAATTAATGATGCGATGAATTTTATATGTAAAATTTCGTCTTCGTAGGCTGGCCACTTATATTTGAAATTTAATATTCCATCATTATTGTATCTAGTCTTATAGTTACTTGTTAAACTGTTGTCGTATACGCCGATCAAAGTCGTACGTATAGACGTAAACACACACAAATAAATGAAACACTTGTCAGATATGAAATGTTCTACCGTAGCGATCGAGTCACACGACCACCACAGAAGAGCCCTTTATTCGTCGGTCTTGTACCTTCTTATACTAATCGCTTAACCTCATTAAATATGTTTATTGTTCGACTTCCTATTTTTTATAATCTTATTATGTGTTTTATTTCCTAATATTGTGTTGTCATTAATTATCTGAATTGCTTAGAAATGCATTATTTTACATGTGTAAATGCTTATGTAGCTTAACCTACTTACTCGTATAACATTAATTCGATATTTTTAATATTGCCTAATACTACAGTCCCCGTTGTTGGAAAAAAATATGCCCTCATATTTTACATGTTAATTTCCCAAAACATTTGCTTAAATTGTAAGTAATTATTAACATATAAAAATCTTATAAAATAATACAAATCCAAAAAGGTTTGTCATTTCAATTGTTACAGACTACTGACTACAGTTCTGTACAATTTTACAGATAAATATTCACAGTACATTTTTATCAAACATTTGTTTTTTTTTTTTACAATTTTTTTGTTTTCAAAAGAGAAGAAAATCTATAGATATATATTTTTTTTTATTTAGAAATGATCATTTGAATGATTTTTTTTTTATTTATTTATATTTTTTTTTTTTATTAAGAAAATATTCATAGTATTAATCTAGAATTTTCGCACATTTACTAAAATTTAACTGTGTAAGACAACTATGACATGATGTTTGTGGTTTTGATATGGTATAATATACATATTATATGTATGAAACATACTTATGTTTTCTCATGCCCACATATTTTATCTGTCGGCCACATACACGTTAAGATTTTATATTAGGTGTCATATTATATCCTTTTTATTTTTTGAATCGTTACTATTAGATGACTGGATATATATATACTCGTATATATTACCTATATATAATATAATACCACGCTTACGTATATGTCTGACAACTACGTATTATTTATTATTTCTTGGTCACCAATGTCAAAGTCGCTTTTATAGTAATGTTTTCATATGTTGTGCGAAATGTTCGATTAATATTATAATAATTTAGTGGGATTTTACCTGATCCCGTCATTCTTTTCCTATGTTATCTTTGTTTTACATATATATACATTTTCTTTTTCTTTCGACTACTCATCAACCTCGTATACATAAGTGTTATGAACCTATTTTCTGTGTCTCGACTCAATTCTATTTTAACTATGAAGCTGTTGTTCGACCACGTGTTGCAGGTAGATTAGTTGACCGTTGTTCACCGGGATATTATTTGTTGGTTGAATTTGATTGTACTCGTACTTATTCAACTCCGCGAGATGATCATTCGTTAATTAATGGCTCAGCGCGGTCATGGTGAATCAATAGTGTCTGACCAAAACATGTCGTGGGTTTGAGGTTTGTATTTTGTAGACACGCCATTATTATTTATAGAGAAAGAAAAACCTAAGTCGACGATGTTCGTAGTCCATGGAAAGTATATCGAAAATGAGTTTATGTCGTTTCCGGTCTCATTTTCACTCGTTTTCGATATTTTTCTGAAACAGTCTTAAACATGTATAGTGATTGACAAGGCCAACCAGAGTTAATTAATTATTTTTGATTAGTATATTATTTTAATTATAAATTTTTTTTTTTTTTATAGTTTATTTAATTTCTTATTATAATGTTGTTATCAAATTATATTACAATTATCGTTAGTAGGTAAACCCCCTTTTTTTATATATATATTTTAAATTTATTTTTCTATTTTGTCTTGCCTGTCTGTAAATGGTTTTAACCTTTGAACATGTATGATATCAGTTGTTTGTTTCCCGTTTAATATTAGATCTATTTTATAATTAACGTCTGATATTTTCTCTACTACTTTAAATGGTCCTCTATATTTATAGGCTAATTTTTTTGTTTCATTTGGTTCTTGAAATTGAAATTTTACAAGTACCTTTTGACCTGCTTCAAATTCAATTAGTCTATGGGTTTTGTCGTAATCGACTTTTTGTTTGTTTTGTTCTTTTTGTATTAATTCTGGTATTTCTTTTCTAATTTCTTGTAATTTTTTTAGTGATTCTGTTAGTTTAAAGTTATCGTTAATTGGTATTATCTTATTGTCTATTGGTTGATTTGCTTCAATACCATGTAATAAATAAAATGGACTAACTTTGAGTGTGGAAGTCGGACATGTATTGTATGCAAATACTACCATTTTGTAATAGAGTACCCAGTCTTTTTGATTTTTGTTTACATAATGTGTTAGACTATTACATATTAATTTATTCATAAGCTCAGTCATTCCATTCGTTTGTGGATGATATGCGCTTGAAAATATTTGTGTTATACCTAAATGTTTACATGTTTCTCCTACTTCTTTATTTTTAAAATGTGTTCCTCTATCGCTACAAAAATATTTCGGAACTCCGTATGATGTTATTAACTCCATTAGAAATGTAATTGTTTCTATCCCTGTGGCATTTGCTACAGCTTTTGCAAAAGCCATTTTTGTAGCGTTGCATGTGGCTACAATTAAATATTTTTTTCCGTGTGATGGAGGAAGTGGTCCTAAATAATCAAATGTTAGTCGTTGTAAAGGTTTTCCCGATTCTATTGTTATTGGTTGTAGTATTCCTAGAGTTTTTCCAACAGGTGTTTTTGTTAGTTGACATGAAACACAAGAGTTTATGAATGCTGTCGTGTCTTTTATCATTGTTTCCCAATAATATTTTAATTTTAGTTTTGAGAGTGTTTTCGTGATACCGAAATGTCCACTAAAGATTGATTCGTGGTATGATTTTAGAACTGTATTAATTAGATCTTTGGGGATTACTACAAGTTTAAGCAATTCATTTTTATTCCATTGTTTATAATATAATATATTGTCTATTTCACAGTATTTTCTTGATTTTTTTTTATATTTGTCGTTACCTATACCTTTAAGAGCTTTTAAAATATTTGAACAGAATTCATCGTTAGCTTGTTGTGACTTTAATATATCTATGTTAATATCATTATCTACATTATCTTTTTCTATTTCTGTTAAGTTTATAGGAAACCTAGATAAACTATCCGCTGCCAAATTTGATGAACCTGGTTTGTGTTTAATTATAAAATCATATTCAATTAGTTTAAAAATGCTTTTAGTTATTCTTGACGATGGGTTTTTCATTGTTTTAAAATATTGTAGGCTCGAGTGGTCACTGAAAACTATGAATTCTCTACCTAATAGATATTCTCTAAAGTAATTTATCACAGCACTAAAACTACAGCTGCCATTTCTAGTTCTGTAGTAGAATAATTTTTTTCTCCTCCTTTTAATTTCCTTGAGGTATAACCTATAGGGTGTTTTTTTCCATTTTCATCTTCTTGTTCTAGAATACCTCCTAGTCCTTCTAATGATGCATCTGTTGTTATAACAATATTTTTTCCGTCTTTAAAGTGGGCTAATACCGGAGCCGAAGTTATAGCTTGTTTTAGATATTCGAAAGCGTCATTTTGTTCTTTTCCCCATTTAAATCCTGTATCTTTTTTTGTAATTTCTATTAGGGGGCTTGCTATTTTTGAAATGTTTTTAATATATTTCCTGTAATATGAACAGAGGCCAATGAAAGCTCTAACATCTTTTATTTTTATTGGTTGTGGAAATTTTTGTACAGCGTCTACGTTTCTTTTTAATGGTTGCAAACCATCTTTTGATATTTTTTGTCCTAATAATTCTATTTCCGATTGAAAAAAAAACATTTATTAGTTTTTAATTTTAACCCTGTTTCATTTAATCGAATAAACATTTGTTCTAAATTAATAAAGCTTTTTCGAAATCATCTGCAAAACTACATATATCGTCTAAATATGCCACTATTGACCTATATAAATATTCGCTAAAAGTTTTATTAATTATTCTTTGAAAAATAGGGGCTGAATTTTTCCATCCCTGAGGTATCCGTTTAAATTGAAATAATCCGAAATCTGTAGTAAATGCTAATTTTGAACGGTCTTTTTGTGTTACTGGAATTTGGAAATAACCTTGTGCCATATCAATTGTGGAAAAGTATTTTTCTCCTTCTAATGCTCTGAAAATGTCTTAAGCGCGTGGTATGGGATATCTATCATTTATCGTTCGTTCATTTAGTTTCCTAAAGTCTACTAAGAAACGATATTCTCCTTTTTGTTTTTTAGGTATTAGAAAAACTGGTGCTGCATAATTGCTTTTGCTAGGTTCTATAATATCTGCTTTGATCATCTCATCAATCAAACCTCTGAGTTTTTCTCTTTGTATAGGAGAAACTCTGTAAGGTGCTTGAAATATAGGGTCATCTGAAATTAATTTTACCTCACACTCCTCTACTTTTGCGCAACCTAAATCTAACTGATCGGAAGTAAACAGATGTTTGAATTTATTTATTAAACTATATGCCTTTTCCCTTTGTTCTTTTGTTAAATCCTTTGATATTTGTATTATTGTTCCTTGTTTATCCATGATTTCATTTTGTAATTCATTTATTTTAAAAACATTAATACTTTGTTCTATTGTTCCTATTACAGTACCTTCATATATTTTAGTATATAAATTTGAAAAATTATAAATCGGAATTGTTGTTTCGTTTTTCTTTAGGATATTTGTTTCTAATTTTAAGTAATGTTTTTCACCTAGACGGTCTGTGGGATTTATGATTGCTTCTTCGTTGTTCATATTTATATCTGTTTTAATTTTTATATAAGTTATTACTTTTGGTGGTATTAAAATGTCTTTAGTAACTGTAATTTTCCCTTTTATATTTTCTTTTTCACTAGATTTTTCTGTACTAGATATTCCGTTAAACTCAACCCAAACTTTATCCATTTCTATACTATCCCCTGTTTTAAAATGTATTATTTTCTCATTAAAGTTAATAACTAAATTATATTTTAAACAAAAATTATTTCCTAGTAAAAATTCACATGTCAGACCTTTGATTACGTAAGCATCAATTTCGTAATCAGTTCCTAGTATATTTATTTGCAGTTGTGTCTTACCCATATTTTCTAAAATAGAATTATCTCTTCCTGTGATAGTTGTTTTATTCTCTGGTGTTATTAGATTTTTATTTTTAATAAAAGAGTAATCAACACAAGATATGTTTGAACCGGTGTCTATTATCGCTTGTTCATTTTTATTTAGAAATTGTATTTCTATGGACAATACCTGATTTTTTTTTTTAACAGTATCTAATTTTTTTTGTAATTCATTTTTATCTCCTTTAAAATTATTTATTAGTTCTGCTTTATATTGTTCAATTTTATCTAACTTACTTAATTGCTTATTTTTATACCAATCTTTCACAAAGCGTAAGTATTGTTCTTTTTCAATATTTATAATATCTATGAATTGCTTATTTTTTTTTTCTTCCCGAGTTTGTTTTCAATCTTCAAACTCGGTCACTCTTAGTTTTTTGACTTTTTACATTGAGTAGCGTAGTGTCCTTTTCCCTCACATTTGTAACATGTTACTGTGTCCATTTGTCCTCTCATGTCTTCTTGTCTCTCTTCACTTCTATATCGTTCTGGTGTCCTTGATCTATTTCGTCTGTCTCGACTATCTTGTCTTTTATAATTATCTCTTTGTTTTTCTTTATTATAACTATCGTTTCGTGAGTATGAATTTTCTCTTGAGTACGATCTACCTCTGTTTCTCCTTTGATTATCTCTAGAAAACGATCTGTCTCTATTGTGCCTTCTCGTGTCTCTACTTAAATCACGTGATCTCCCTGGGTATGGACTTTTATATCTATATTCGGTCTCTTTATAATAATCTTTTTTCCTATCATAATTAAGTCCTCTCGGTTCTGTGTCATGATAATGTTTCTTATAGTTATATTCATCATTTCTATTTTCGTTAAACTCTACTGTCCGGTATGCGTTTTTTCCTAACATGTTCATACGCCTAACTTCTTCCGTGAGTTGATCTAATTTCAACATTAATACCTCATTTTTTTCCTCATTTTTCCTTTTCGTGTCATCTATTTCTTTATTTTTCTGGTATTCTTGTAATTTAGTTACTTGTAAATTTAATAAGTCATTATATTCGTTAATAATCGGACCTCAGTTATTTATCCGGTGTTGCATTAATTCGTATTTCTTTAAATTGTCTTTCAATTTTTTTAAAGTCGTGTTATCTTGCATTGAAATTGTATGTAAAATGATTTCTTTGAGTCCTTTTAGAATATATATACAAATATCCTCTTCTTTCATTTTTACGTCTATTTGCCTACATAAGCACTCGATTTCTGTCATGAAACTGGTTGCAGATTCCGATTCCTCCTGTCTTCTATTTTCTAAATTTGTTTTTAAAAAGGTAATATGTCCAATAAGCAAATATTGGTCTGTAAAAGCGTCTTCAATTTCTTTCCATGTCCAATGTCCCTTTAAATTATATAAGTTGTCCAAAAAGTTGCTAGCCGTTCCTTTTATGAACATTGGTAAAAATTTTAGTTTATCTTGTTCGTCCCAATTATTAAAATCCGTTACCATAGAATATTGTTTTAGAAATTTTTTTACGTCTTCATTTCCAGTAAAGTAATCGGGTGTCACCTGTAAGTTTCTTTTCCTTTCTGTCATGTTTGTTGTTTTGTCTGTTTGATTTAAGAAATTATTGCTATTACTATTTTCAATTTGTATTAATTCTACTGAATTATTATTTTTTTTAAGTTCTTTTATTTGATTTAAATTTTTACTACAACTTGGTGTTTGTATTTGTTCACTGATATTTATTTCTTCATATACGTTTTTAGAATTATTTGAATTATTTTGATAAAATGTCTCACTACTATTTATAATTGTCTCAATTTTATTAGTTATATATTTTGCTTTATTGTTAATATTTTCGTATAGTGTTTTACTTTCCGTTATTTCTTTATTTGATTTATTATTGTAATTTATATTTTCATACTCAAAATCTAAATCATCGATATTAATTTAATTTTTTATTGAAATATCTAATATTTTTTGTTTTTCTGACTCGTCAGCGTGCTATCTACGTCGATTAATTATATTTTACCCTTGAAGTATTTAAATAACCTAGCTCTTAGTTCACTAACTGTTCCAGTTGTATTTAATTTTTGTGATAAGCAAATTTCTATAAGTTCCGGTTTCTTTTTATTATATATGTCAGTTAATTTTGATATCGAAAATTTAAAAGGGCTATCATCACTCATAATCAATAATAAAAAAAAAATATACTAACCTTTTGTCCGTCGTCCAATTCCTCTGAGAAAAAAAATACACCTCTTGCTCGTGGTGTTTCAAACCTACGTCGCGCTTGTCAAAATCTTGTGAATGAACACCAAAAATTCGTGGCAAATACTCGCTGACCAAACTTTGGAACACACACACACAACTGTAAATGAACACAAAAAATTCGGGGCAAATACTCGCCAACCAAATTTCGAAAAGAAGAAAAAAAAAACACACACAATTGTCGCAGGTTCAGAGCCACTAGTTGGGCGCTACTTTGTCGTATACGCCGATCAAAGTCGTACGTATAGACGTAAACACACACAAATAAATGAAACACTTGTCAGATATGAAATGTTCTACCGTAGCGATCGAGTCACACGACCACCACAGAAGAGCCCTTTATTCGTCGGTCTTGTACCTTCTTATACTAATCGCTTAACCTCATTAAATATGTTTATTGTTCGACTTCCTATTTTTTATAATCTTATTATGTGTTTTATTTCCTAATATTGTGTTGTCATTAATTATCTGAATTGCTTAGAAATGCATTATTTTACATGTGTAAATGCTTATGTAGCTTAACCTACTTACTCGTATAACATTAATTCGATATTTTTAATATTGCCTAATACTACAGTCCCCGTTGTTGGAAAAAAATATGCCCTCATATTTTACATGTTAATTTCCCAAAACATTTGCTTAAATTGTAAGTAATTATTAACATATAAAAATCTTATAAAATAATACAAATCCAAAAAGGTTTGTCATTTCAATTGTTACAGACTACTGACTACAGTTCTGTACAATTTTACAGATAAATATTCACAGTACATTTTTATCAAACATTTGTTTTTTTTTTTTACAATTTTTTTGTTTTCAAAAGAGAAGAAAATCTATAGATATATATGTATATATATATATTTTTTTTTATTTAGAAATGATCATTTGAATGATTTTTTTTTTATTTATTTATATTTTTTTTTTTTATTAAGAAAATATTCATAGTATTAATCTAGAATTTTCGCACATTTACTAAAATTTAACTGTGTAAGACAACTATGACATGATGTTTGTGGTTTTGATATGGTATAATATACATATTATATGTATGAAACATACTTATGTTTTCTCATGCCCACATATTTTATCTGTCGGCCACATACACGTTAAGATTTTATATTAGGTGTCATATTATATCCTTTTTATTTTTTGAATCGTTACTATTAGATGACTGGATATATATATACTCGTATATATTACCTATATATAATATAATACCACGCTTACGTATATGTCTGACAACTATATATATAAAGTATAATATGATATCATATAGCATATGGCACAAGATGCACATCCATTGGTCATTGGTGATGGAAAAATTGTTAAAAATGAAATTGCCTATGTAGAAGCTAAAAGTATAAAATAGAATGACTAAACTATTCAATATACTGTTAATTATTTGAATACTTGAGATACAGACTGTTTTTAATATATTCATGATGTTATTCATATCTTATAAATTTAATTGAATTGTTTCAAATATTTTTTTTTTTCAGTTCTTTGAAGCTATTTATTTATCCTGAACAATCCCACAATGTTTTTAATTGCCTACTCAATATATATTTAAATCAATTAATTTCCTGAACATAACGACATTAAAATTTAACAGACAAATTGCATTTCTGTTTTGTAAATGTAGGCTTTCATTAGAAACATAAAAAATCAATCAAAATCATGCCGCCAAACTACAAATGTTCGGGATAAACCGATATAGAAATATTTAACCAACGTCGGCCAATAACGGTCACAAACAATTTATATAGACATATTTTTTCATGTGCAACAAATATGATGTTTTAAACTGTAGATTATAATATCATTATTTACAACTATTGATCATACAGATAGTTTTGTTTGTATTATTTTAAATCTCAAATTGTTTTCCATACTATAATAATATCATAATTCATTATGCCTAAACTTATGTACAAGCTACATTATAGAAGTATATCTTAATGAAATATGAACACAACATTGCTTTAAAACGATCAAAAATCAACTAAATTATGAATATTGACAAATTGTGTTAAAAATTGGATACTTTAAACCTAACACAAGAAAATGAAACAATTTAAAAGTAAGTCAACGCCAAGAATACAATTTTATTTTAAAAATAAGTATTTGTACTTCATGGGTACATACTGTCAATTAAGGCAGAAAAATTATTAATTTTATTATTATTAATGATTCAAATAATTCAAATAACATATTATTTTACGAACTGAATTTCACAAATAGATAATATTGACTGAACACTTTTTTTAATTGAAAGACTTATTATAGTACATACTACGTAACAAATATTTCAGTACTTTAGTGAGATTGCTCTATCAAATATATGTATTTGAACAAACATTCGATGACTTGATAGTAAATTAATACTTAATTCCTTTTAAGAACTTAAAAATATATTTTCAAAACAAATGAATGCCACTTATTTATCCATACATTGATCTAAATATATTATACAACCATAAAATATTCGTAAAATTATTATTTGATAAACTGACATTCAACCAGCACACATAGTAAAAACTTACCAACTTTATATAATATATTTATATATTATATAAATATATATATATTATGTATTTATAATAATTATAGTTGAAAATAAAAAATAAAGTAAAAGGATTTTTTTCTAAAATGAAATGGTATATAAATATAAAATATTCTTAGTAATTTCACCAAAATAAAAACATTAAAAAAAATTAAAACAACTACGCATATCAGTATATAAATAATTTAATATGCAAGGAAATACTAAGTTTCTGTTGAAAATAATTATAAATTAAAATTAATGTTTGACGTTAAAATATTACTCTGTATTAATTAAAAAAAAAATGATTAATCGGTGGTAAACTTAACATTACACTAATGAGGCTAAAGCGTAGATTGGATGGTACATTGGTATTACTTTATTCAGCTATACAAACCTACACATTGCATAAGTCGTAAATGTGTGTTTGAAAAGAGTATAATAATCAAATACCATGAATAGTCCAAAGATATGAGTGCTTAACGTTCATTGAACAATAAAGGTTTAAAGATGATCGGAAAAATAACTTTTCTCTTCAATTTTTATACATGTTGGTACATAATTAATATTGTATATTAAAAATTAATTGTTTGGTAATTTCATTAACTCGTGCCTGCGTATAACACTATATAATAATTAAAAAAAAAACAAATTTAATGAAAATGAAAATGCTGCAAATTAGAGTTGCCTTATTTTTTATTTAATTAAAAAGAATGGTTGGTCATTAATCATACTCATAAATTGTGAGTGAAAACAGTTATATTCATTCACATTTAATTCGTAAATTATCATTTCAGTTCTCATAATATTGGTCATTCAATTCAGCCCATAATATAATGAAAGTATATTTTATTCAATCTTAAATCAGTTTATAAAAAAATATCATATTTTTGTCGTTTTAAAAAATTACTTGATTTATTATATTATAATTTACTGTTAATAGCATAATATAATATAGTGTATGAGAATTTTCAACGACAAGTAATTTTTTTAAAAGAGTAAAATTATGATAATACTTTTAAAAAAAGATAATTTTTTTAAAAACTGACTAGCTTGCAGACCATTTAACCATCTTATCCTTTTTATTATATGGTCTAGAAAAACTGCATCCAAGCGTGTTTATAGGAACAACGAAAGATTAATAGGTTATTGCGAACGTGAATGAGCACGAAGCGGTAACTTTTCAATTAAAATTATGAGTCCTTCTTTTAAGCTCATATTACATTTTACGTGAGCGTTATGTTGAAATTATATTAAAATAACACAAAATGATCTTATTGTACATAACATTTGATTATACGCCTATTTTTGTATCATTATAAATGTCTATAACACCATATACAAGAAAACAATTAAATGCAATTAGTTTAATAATTGACATATAATTAAAAAAAATTATTTTGAGTTCATTTGTATTTTCGGTGAATTTAACTAAGATAGTATAAACAGTAAATATCAAATGTTTATTTAGTACTCATTGAATAATTGACTGATGTAAGTACTGATATTATTTGTATACATTAACTATAAAGTTTATTTTAAAAAATGCTATGCAATTTTAGCTATACCTAATAAAATGTTTTTTTAACTACGGTGTTACGTAAATGTAATCTAAAATTCAATAAGCTTTGATACACTCTTCCTTAAATATAAAAGCCTAAAGATAAAAGTTACCTATATTAGTCATAAATAACCTGTAGGTACTTCGGTTACGTTATTTTCTAATAATTTAATTTTATAATTTGACGTTATTTTTTCAAAATCTTTCTACTGAACATTTTAACCGTTAAGAATTAATTCAATTAAATTTAAAATAATTTTTCTCTAAGCATACAAAATTTTTTAATCCTCACTGAATTTATATTTGTAGATGCGCCATAGGTTTAAATGATTACCAAACATTCGATGATGTTATCATAAAACGTTTGTTTTATCAACAAACATCAACGCTGATACTAGCTGGTCCAGATAAAACAGCTGTATGAAATTGTTTTTTATTCGCAGTGAATCGATTTTCTCCAGGCAGCCTCGACGGAAGTCACACCCCAACCGCCATAAATCAATACTATTATCTCGTTCTTTGAATCAACACGTACATGACTTCATATTACATTTATAGTCCTCACGTTTTAAGTAAGAACTTTTTAGACTTTTAGTATTGTAATAATATCATAATAACAATTTATTTCTATAATTATTCTAGTACAAAAGCTTTACAAAAATGTTATGCGTAAAACTGATTTAATTGAAAACATTTTCAACTTTATCAATAGGTCTACTATTACTTTAGGTGATTTTCGTTACTACCTTCAACGTTCGGTTGCCCTGGATTTATTGATCGTCTTATTTGGCGTGATATACTCAGCTTGTTGCTCGTCATTCAGTACGATGAGATTTTAGATTAGATAAGTTATTCGGTGTGCGTCAAAAACTAGTGTTATTTTTAAAGATTTCACACATCTCAAAAGTAAGTTTGCATTTTTTTTACACTCGTGATTTACATTTTCTTATTATAATTATGATACTTTAATTTAATAATGTGATTTCGATATCTATAACGGTCCATAAAAACCTTGTAGTTTTATTTTTATATTATTCAGGTATAATGGTAAAAATGTATGATTATATAACTCAATATAAACAATAAATGTTCATGCATGGATTATTGATTTAATTGTCATGCTTAATCATGACCAGAATTTAAACTAGAGGATATAAAAAGTACTTTATTTATTCTACACTATTCTTTAAAATGATCTTGTATATCCTGTTAGTATATATTGAAGTTACATGATGAAAAAAAAAATTGCATGTCGCTCTTTCTTCAGGGCACATAATATATTTTCATCAATGTACATTAATTAGATATTATTTAGATATTACCATATCAGTAAAATAAGAGTTACAAAACTAATTCAGTACAAAATTAAACAAATAATGGTTATTAGTTGATTAATAGTTGATGGTTAATTATTTATTATATACACTTGAATTAAAAGACTACATATAAGACTACAGAAATAAAATACTAAACGAGTAAGTCTAATTACAATAAGTGTGGACCATATAAATATATACATAAGTTATGGTTATTGTTGAGGTACAATTAGTTAAGTGATTAAATTATTAATATAAAAATTAAAAGAAACAACAGAATTACAAATAAAATTATCGATATTAAAATTATTTACATGTTGCATGGATCTACGTAATTAAAAGGGCCATATGAAGTATGCTAAAATGGCATATAAAAATTATCTTTCTTTCTAGTCATATAACCAGGAGCTATTTTATTTTCAAGACATATAGTTTGAAATATTCAAATATGTCACCACTAATTGTTTTCTAAGATATTGAGATATTATTTTAAAAGTATTTTAGAAAACTGCTAACAGAAATTTTTTTCGTTTTTTATGATTATTTAAATACCTAAATAATAAATTATTAATTATTAATACATTACTGTGTATTACTATTATGAGTTATGACTAACATAATCACATGTTTAAATGATTAATGTTCACCATTTTCAAATTTTAATAATAGTTAAATGTTATCTATATGCTTACATAAATAATTATTCTATATAAGTGAATTATTATAAATATTTATATGAACTATGAAATTTTAAAAGCCATGACCCCACAGTTAATAGAGCAAAATATAAAAATGTGTAACAACAGTCATATAATTACTTTGGTGCGTAGGGCGTAAAATAGCCATCATGAATGTACCTAAATTGCATATACGGAGCGCCGCCTAATATTCTTAATGTTAATCTGTTAACTTACTGTGAAACATGGTTATAAATTAAAACATTACACTAAAATTCTACATTCTTCTTATTCTTATTCTTCTACATTCTTATTCTAGATTCTTCTAATTGATATTCTCTAGAAATTTAAAAATATTTAATAAAACAATTTTTACTTCTTGAGATCAGACGAATACAATGACCAGATAAATGTCTGCTATAGTATTTTATTTAAATACAACATATATTACAATATAAATTAAGTTGCCAACCCCCTTGGGCCAGCTCATATCTAATTAATACAGAACTCAGCTGTCTTTACAAACAACAAACCTCTCCTCATATTTTCAAAAGCTTCTTTAAAAGCATTATTAGTAACTACAATGACTTCCAGGAAGTATACACTGACGGATCTAAAACTCAAGAAGGTGTAGGTTTCTCAATAATATTCCCAAATAAAATATTTTTACACAAACTACCTCCTTATTGCTCCATATTCACAGCTGAAGCTTTAGCCATCCTCATGGCCATTGAGACAATATTACAAGAAGCTCATTCGAATTTCATCATTCTCAGCGATTCATTAAGCACGATAAGAAGCCTGCAGAACCCTTTCAATCCCGGTGATATTGCATCCAAAATTCTGAACAACCTCACCTTAGCGTCCGGTCTAGGTAAAAACATAGTCATCATGTGGATACCTGGTCACTCGGGAATAATAGGTAACGAAGTAGCCGACGAACACGCCTCAACAGCCATCAACAACAAAGATACCGTCTTAATTAATAAAATGTCATATGATGACGCAAAAAAAATCATAAATGAGCGCACAAAATATAAATGGCAAAAAATTTAGAACTTACAAAACACCAAATTAAATTAAATAAAAAGAGACATATATCGTTGGACAAACCCTAACATCAACCGTAAAGAAGATACTGTTCTCAATAGACTCCGTTCTGGTCACACCAGAATGACTCATGGCTTCCTGATGGCAAGAGAGGAATCTCCCATATGTCAAACCTGTGGAACCTTGCTTACCGTCAAACATATAATATCAGACTGTTTAATGTTCAACCAAGAGCGGACCACACATAAGATATCCCACAACCTAGACTCTTCACTCGGACCCAATCAAGAAAAAAACATTGATTTAATAAAGTTTATGAAACAAACCAAATTGTTCAATTTTATAAAAAAAAAAAAAATGTTAAATATTTAGTATTTAATTAATGTAACAATCCTTATTTGTAACTAATGGCCTTTGCTGTCGACGTTATTTTTTTGAGATCAATAAAAAAAAAAAAATTAAGTTGGAGATAATCCCTTGGTCATTGACGTTTTAGTTTTAAATATCTAATCAATAACATAAATAATTGTAATATAAAATTAATTTAATTACAATTAAACTCACACATTTCAATGTAATCACAATTCTATATGCAATTGGTATTTCAACATTTATGATATAAATGTATATATTAAATAAAGTAAATTATGTTTTATAATCGAAAAATTTTTTTTAAGTTCAACTATATAAATAATAATAAATAAAATAAACATTTTTTAAGTTAAATTATATAAATAAAAATAAAATGTATAAAAAAACACTAAATAAAATATTTAATTATGATATTGAATGACTTGAACAATTGTTACATATTTAACTATAATTCAAATTTTAAACACCAAAAATTGTCATACTCCAAATTTAATATATCCAAAACAATGTAATTTTAAAATAGTTGATAAATAAAAAAAGTATATTAATAAGTTCAATCAATTTGTTTTCGAATATTATTTTATTCTAGTATCATTCTTGAATTAACTATCAATAAAAATAATATGCTGTTAGTGAAATTATTTTTCTATTTAAACATTATATTACGGGAAAAAAAGTATAATTTTTTTAAAAGCGATTATTTATAGTGTTATACGCTAGTATTTAATAATTTTCCGGCTACTAGTAAGAGTACATTTTGTCGAGGTGGTATGGCCGAGCAGATAAGGCGTCTGTGTTTAACGCCTAGTCGCCGATTCAAATCTGACCGCACGCGGTTTCGCTTTCCAAGCAGCAACACAGAAGCCATTACCACCCTTTCACCTACAGGCAATAAACTTCTTTTCCGATAAAAAAAACCACGAGCTTAGCACACAAAAGTACCCCGACCATACAACTACAGCTAATGACCATGGTTGCCGAAGCTTAAACAAAATAAAAAGATAAAAAATTAGTGTAAATTTTAAAAACATAACCGCCGGTAACGTCAGTATTAAATTTTCCGTTTATTTATGCCAGCTGAAACATTTTTCTTCCAAAAATCTTCCAAAACAAATATAATTCAAACATATTATTGAAAAATATCTACTGTTCCACCAAGCCTTTTAACATGTTACTCTCAATAAAACACAATCAGTTAGTACACATCGAATAATCATTTTATTTTATTGTTTAGGTGTCCTGCCAATGAGTATAGAACCTGTTACGATGGTGGCTATCAGTAACACACAGATTACTCGCGATACTGAAGTAAATTTTAGATTTACACAAAATACTTAGATTATTATTAAAAGTAGCACCAAACATTATGGTCTGTATAATTGTATTTTATTTTATAGCAGATGTCAGATGCAGCTGTCGGTATAAACATGTTTGACGATGCTACACTCCTCAAGAAAACAAGACTGACTTTTAAAAAAGTTTTGAAAAATACAAAACAATCCGTTCAAAAAGTTTGTCAGAAATGTCAGAAATGGACCAAATTTGAAATGCATTCCGAGATCATCATTTTTTATGTTTAGGACTAAAAAAAATCATGATTTATTCAAATAGTTGTATTCTAGCTTATTTATAAGGATAGAATGTATTGTAGTCTTAATAGTATAATAAAAAAAAAAATCTTTAATTTCCTCGCTGTTATGATATAACTTTATGATTATACTTATTACACATATGAAATATGGGTATGTATAGTATCATTACATTCATACATTTTCGGCTATCGCGACTACCAACGATGGTCGATAATCGCGATTCGGTTACATCTCTAACTTTCAATTGATACACTCAATTAATAATTCAATAGAGTTGGAAAATGTTGCGATATGTTGTGTGGTATCTCGACTAAAGAGTCGTCAATTTCAAGAGTGTCACATAGACTCAACTACGAGTTCAAGTAGGTATCTTCTTATCGATATGATAACGGCACCCTACAGCCGTATTATATTCAGTTATATTACCTATATGTATTGTATAACTATAGTTCCCCGCAGATATCATACCTTGTAATCTGTTCAACATTTCAAATATTAATAAGGCGGTGGTCGAGGTAACCAAATCGTCATTACCGACAATCGTTGGTAGTACCGATGATAGAAATGTACCGTTTTTTTTTTTTTGTTTTTATTAAATGACACTTTTAAAACAAATGTGAAATCCGTACACGAAAATGAATGATTAGACTTGAACCTAATATTGTAATTCTTTTCGCTCGCAAAAAATGAGATTATTACAAATTTTCGGAAATTACAAAAACAATATTATAACATGTATAAAATGTATGAAATATGCACATTATATGTTTTAATAAGATTAATTTGAATCTTACTTATTACTCTTAAGAAAACTAAAAATAATTAGCATGACATATTTTCCGATTATTTTTTCTAATGTATAAATTACAAAGGGTACTATTTAAAAATTGATTTGCGGATAAATATTATATAAATTATTATCACATTTGAATTTTACTTATGGCATATAATAATTATCCATTTACTTCATGTACTGCGATGTACCTATAATATTTCTTATCCCACGTCCTTTTAGAAATAATTCTTATGAATTTTACGAGTACAATATTATAATTAATAAATATGAACGACAGAAGCTATGAATAAGACAACAAAACCTAATAAGCGCTTAATTTAATTCAACCTTTACAAATCATTTACCTAACGTCGTCATTTTCTTGCTGTAGCAAAAACAAAACAATCTTTACAAAAAAAGTAACCTTCTTCGACTTGTGATATGCAATGTTTCCCGAAAAGGACAATTTTATTGATTATGACGGAAAACAATCGACTTTTTACCATTTAAGGTTTCTGTTATTAAAATGCGACGCACGTCGACAATAGTCGCGACATCTAGCGGCGCTATTTTGGACAATGTTGGTGTTACTCAAGAGTCCCGAAACGGTATTCGGCACGGATCACCAACGGCATTGCGGACTCTCACCGTTAGATGTCGTAGGCTGTAATATCATCGAAGTCGCCGCTGAATAATGTTCACATAGTTGCACGTACAAATGGTACATAATAATAATATCGAATTAGGTTTTTTTCCCATTATATTACTTCACAACTAAATTCGATTTAGTTTCGCAAATAAAATTTGTCGACGCGATAAAAAATTAAATGATTTCTTAATAACATTAATAAACTATACATTTTAAATTCCTGGGATTTCAATACAAGATAATTAATTTGCCATCCCAACCACGACACCGGATATTACAATGTTATACGTTATGATTAGGGCTAAGATTTTAATGACCCAAAAAACCTAAAAAAATGACCTTAAAATAACCTAAAAATTACCTTAAAAAATTCCCAAAAGATAAAAAAAAATTTTAAAATATCATAAAAATGCATTATAATTATTAATTATTATTTATTAATTAATATTTCGGTACAAGATGAACAGCTTGAAATTGTCTGAAATAAACAACAAAAAATACTATAAAATAAAAAAATATATACGTATATTTTTTTTATTCTGAAAATTACGTTTAAATTGTATTGTGGCATTTGACAATCAGTAGCTCCTTTAAGTTTTCAAATACAAATGACCTCCGATTTTCTGCTAGCAATGTTTTGTATTGAGTATTAACACACTATCTGTATAATTGAAATATTGAATATGATATTATTTCTGTTACAAACTCAAAACTTTTATCGAGAATATCTAGTGTAAATGAAAATGTATAAAAATATTACCTAGATTTCAAAAAAGTATAAAAAATGCCAGTAAAATTGAAAAAATAACCGAAAAATGCTACAAAATGACCCTAAATCCATAAAAGTATAACAAATGCAAAAAAAAGCAAAATAAAAACAATATATTTGGACTCGTATATGACCAAATCCCATTTTGTGCTTGAAAAGCTATGTCCTGTAAATCCTAAATATTTTTTTTACCAACTCTTAAATGTATAGTCGCATTTATATTAAATTGTGTAACTATAGTTTTTCTTTGTGAAATTTTTATTCGTGAATATTATTTGCTGTATTGGCTAACAGTTTCATTGACTGATCATTGAAAATTAAAAGTTATCAATAGACAATTAAACTTTTAATTCCCGTATCTCATCAAACAATGAATCTTATGTATTTACAATCAAAAGATAAATTTTATAACGATATTAGTTTTATCGTAATTAATTTTCTGCATTGTGTAGCTATATTGTGATTTGACTGTCCGTCAAATTGTACTAAAAGTTCTATATCGTATTCCTTTTACGAGTATACGTATAATATAAGAGACTTAAGGAAAAATTGAAAAATTGATTAAATTATTAAAATAGTAAATAATACCACTATTCTGACTTTATTAATTTGTATATTAAATTGTATAAAACATAGGTAGTAAAAATAATATTATTACAGTACCAATACAGTTGAATTTACATTAAAAAATATGAGAGCTACTTGGGAAAAAAAAATTTGTGCGGTGATAAGAGACAAAACGCTCCTATTGCATTTTAGTTGACAAAAGATGGGTGAACAAATCACTAAGGAATACAGTATATTATCTATACTATTCACAGTAAGCAAATGTATAGAGTAAAATTAAATTCTTAGAAATTTGACTAAAATATTTGATTTGCCGAACATCATACCCTTTGCAACGATTGTAATTCTACAAATCCCTCTCCACATGTATTATAAGTATGACTATTGCACTTTTAAAATTATTAAAATTTAATTTTATATATATCTGATATATTATAAACAACATATTAAGTAGAGCTTATTATTTACCAATCATTATACATTCGAGAGGAACGACTTATTTTACGAACCTATTAATGTGTGTAATTTATAGATTTAATATAATGTAGGATTTATTTAAGAGTATTTACCTTTGGCTTTAATATCGATAACATTGACAATTTTTGTTCAAATAGATTACAATATAGTTTGTTTCTATATTTTTTTTTTATATTTGTGTACAATATTCTCTGTCTTTGATTATTTTGTCAACTCGTTGCTTTTATTCTTTTCCCATGTAACCAATTAAGTTATGGTGTATATTTTTAATCCAATTAAATGAGATTTAATTAAGTAATGGCTTATTTCAAACTACTAATAAACACAAAACGAGTTAAGTTTAACATATTTTTTATAAAAATTAGGTACCCTTTATATTCAAAAATAAATAATAGTTACCATGATGTTTTATAAACTAAAACTAATCGTAGTACTGATACATTTTAAGTAGGATTAAAAGCATTGTACGACGTAAAGTAAAAAATTATGTCTCATTTGCTAAAAGCTGCTCAAGCTTGCCATCGTTATCCTATTATGAGGTTTGTGAAAAGACTATATGAATTGCAAAAAGTGACGAATGATAAATATTAAATATCATTGTTCCTTCTTCTTTACCTTTTTTACCCACTCTTCTTCTTAATGCTATCCAGTTTTTGGTTTGTAACTATATAATTTCTTGAGTTTTGATTTATATATTTATGAAATAATAAAATCTTTACTTATCTATAATATATATAGTCTATATAATAATACGTTCATAGTATTGAGTATACAAGCACTGCTACGCAATTAAAATGAACAATTTTTTTAAAATTATGATACTACGGTGTACTGTATAGTCATATACAATCTAACTGAAATAACATTTTTATTCATAAATGTTTTTTATTTATGAAACACTTTACACTTTACCCACAGTAATGTAATTGTGGAAAGCACAATCAATAGCAGCTCTAACACACCACTTCTTGAAAATGTTGGAACTTTTTTTTGTTCTTATAAAAACATAAAATTAACAAAAAAAATTAAGTGCGCTCATGTAGAAGAGGTATGCGGAAAAATTAAGTTTATCTACCATTGTAAAATTATAATACTCTGTTATAATATTTTTACTCATTTAATTTCAATAACACTCACGTATTTTTTTATAAAAAAAAAAGATGGGGGTGATTCAATATTAGGACAATAATTAATTATTAGACAACGAATGAAGAGAATGTTCTTTTTACCATGTAATGATTATTTTTCTAAGTAAAGCCAAACGTTTATAATTCAACAAAATCATATAGATTCTCAATTAAAACCTATTTTTATTTTCTAAACACTCAAAAAAATTGAATTTTGGTATGAATTATTTTATAATAAATAAAAATTACAATGATTATGCATTTATGCGTATGGACTTATTAATTTCTCACGTACTGTTAAGTAGTTTTAAATGCATCATTATTTGGAAATAGTTTTATTAATGAATAGTAATAAATTATTTATTAAAACACTTCTAGACGTGTTTCTACGCATAAGAGTAATCCAATAGATTCAAAACTATACGATATATTATTATTATTTTTTATTTACATTTAATAACTTCCAGAGAAAACTTTTACAGCTTGACAATTACATAGTATAATGTTTTTTACGATGTATTATATAAGTGTATTTATGTGGTATAAAAGAACACTAACAATTTATTCACTAGGTCACCTCTTTTAACATCAACATTGTTTCACAACAACAATAAAACCGTGATAATATGCAAATGCCGTCCATGTAAAATAGGTAGCCAAAGTTAGTGCGTGAACACTGTACAAAGAAAAAGGCCTTACCTTGCATGTTTTAGTAGAAATATTTTCGTAAACTTGTGCCTGCTTTATTAAACAATAAAACGTTTGTATGTAAACTTACCTACTGTATACTATGTTTACTATGTAATATTATTTTTATTTGTTAAAGCATTATTATGTGTAAAGTTATATTATAACACGTATAGTACACTAATAATGAAAAAAGATTGGGCAAGTGCTTAACTATAGCTGAGTATAGGTACATTATTATTTTCTCGGTAAAATATTGAAAATAATATTTGTGGGTTTTCCTAACGAATCGTTTAAGGTGTAATTAAAAAAACCATTACTTGTGTTCTCTAAACGGTTATTTGTTCATAAATATAAAATAACTGAACACCATAATTAATCATTAACCTTAAGAACCTACGTAGGTATTGCGTAAAACTTTTCATAGCCAAAAGGTTCAAATTTAATCAAAATTGAGTATTGAATTCAGATCCTAAGGATAAACAGATTATTTTACCACTAATTATTGTAACTTAATTTTCTCTTAATGTTCTGGTTATTATTAATTTGTATTTATTGTATTTCATTTTTTTCCATTTATTAATTCTTATTCGTGTTAATGTGCATTATAATAAAATATGTTAAAAATATTTGCTTGGCTATTTTGATGGCCCCCGAAAATTTTCGAAATTCCCAATTCGGCGATCCAAAAATATTAATTGGTGACCCCGGACTCCTCTAGAATGTATAATTTCGTCGGCGAACAAACTAATGACAACGGTACATTAATAAATATCGCGATAGGACTCCGAGGCGGCCGGTGATAGGGTTCAGAGACCGTGCTACCGCAGATAACGAACCGCGGGCGCGCCGTCGACGGGGATAAGGATGAGGACGGAACAATAGGCCCGCCGCAAAAGTTCGAGCGGCACCGATCGCCGCGGCTGTAGCGATGCGCGGGTGGTGCCGCACGTTCGGAACCCAAACGACCTACATATTATGTGCGTAATATCAACCCTTCCGTGCGGCGGTCATCCGGCCGCGACCGTGAGACTTTGTGCAGCTCGAGCGTGCTCGCTGCGCGGACCCGTTGGTCGCGACCGCAACCGCGGCCAGGGCTCCAGGGACGTCGATGGCGCGCGCTCGCTCACGTCCCTATCCCGCGCGTCCCCGTCCCCGTCGCCCGGTTCGCGTGTGCGTGCGCGGCGGCGGCGGCGGCGGCGGCGGCGGGCCTAGGGACGACTTTGATGACGAACGGCGCGACTTTGACTGACGACGAAGAGCGGTACCCGTCACCGGCGGCGGGCGGCACGCGACGCCGAAGCGGAAACGCGACGTGCCACCGCGGCGACGGGCAACGGAATAATTTATACGTCCGTATACGAAGGTACACACGCGTCGCTACGATATTATTAAACGAGGACGACACGCGCCGACGGCGACCGCACGCGCCGCCGCAGGGTTGGTAATGAAAATTTAATCGCGCCCCGGCGGAAGTCGTACACGTTTATTGTATTATTATTATTACTATCTAATACCGTATGAGCCGCTCTGCTCGTTGCCGCCGTCCACTTGAAACACACACACACACGCACGCACGCACACGAACTTTGACGGCTTTTATGTTTTTCCGAAAAATGTCCACTATACACTTGTATAATGTATATTCGAGTATCATAATGATGGTGCGTGCCTAAAATATAACCGGATCAAATGTATGACGTAAATCGCGAAAATTGGGATGAACAGCTACAACGGTTTAATTTACACGTCTACGATTATTAACGTATAAAAAATGACATGAAATTGCATATTTTTATTTGGTATTGCATTCAAGTTTCACGCAGTTACAATAAGTTTAATTTGTTTTCGATTTTGTTCTAATTCGCAATATTCATTTTTTAATTATTATTTATCGCTTTTTCAATATGTTCGCTTAGGTTGTGTGCCGAACAGTTTGTCAAGTGTGAATCCCCGTACGTGTAATAAAAAAAAATCGTTAAAAATTCCCAAATAAATATTTAGAAGAGTCAATAAAACCAATAGTTTTAACAGTTGAAAACAAAGAAAATGCTAACATTTAAACAATTTTGAAAATATTCTACACTAGTTTATTGTGACCTGAAAAAGTATTTTATGATTAAGTATTACTTTATGATACAGATGTTACCCTAAAATGCTTTATTCTAAATTAGTTCACATGTCACGTATACACGCTACATAATACATTTTGTTATCATTTTTAAGATGTTTAGTTTTTTTTACCTCATAATACAGATTATTTTTCATATTATTGAATTTTCATGTGCATAAACATGTGCGTACTCAACCATTTTTTTTACATACAAATTTGGGCCATAGAGTGATAAGTTGTAATAAACAAAAAAGTCGTTTAGTACGTCTATCGGCTAAACCTCCTTATGATCTGTAGGTACTGTTAGAACTCCGTCATCGTCATAAGAAAATGGTTTTGTATTATTTTTTTTTAACCGTGTTAAATAGACTAGCCGTGTTCTCCTATTGCAAAACAACACGTTTCATCTCTCCCCCCGTCGACAGCAGCATAGTAAGCTGCACAGTGATAAATGAGTTCTACATAACAATAAGTGTGTAGTATGTACCGTGTGTGTATACAAATAAATTAATATTACGGCAGGCGCGAATAAACATACTGCGGCTCATTCGAAGAATATACTTATTTGAATAATTATTTGTACAATGCGTAGGACGCTGGTATAGCAACTACAGCTGTTAAGTCGTGAATACAGTTGAATAACTTTATTATATACCTTTTTAATTATCAGTATAATGATCATCTTGTTGAGAACACTAAGAAATATAGATTCATTTTTATAAATTTATTTCATTTATTAAATTGGTATACTATTTTGCATTTATTGTTTTTTAATAAACAGTTATACAATAATTATGTATTCCATACAATAAAAACGTAATTTATTAAAATATGAATGTTAATGATTACGCAGTAAATATAAATATGCCATGGATTGTTAAGTTATAAATATTTAAAAATCTTGAAAAATAATGTAATTTTAAGTTTAACTGTAAATCGTACTATATGAGTAATGGATTAAATTATAAAAAATACATTACATAACATTCAGTATCTAAATTTGAACGCAAAAAAATGAATTGTGTTTTGCTTTAATTATATAATAATCGAGCTGAACACTATTTAGTATTTGTAATACAGTTTAAAATATAAATGAGGTCATATATATGTATAATATATATGAATATCACTACACTCTGTAAAATAATGAAAACTAAAAAAAATATACTTACCAAATTCACTTTTATTTCTTAACAGATAACCACAATAAGAAAATATTTATTCATACTAGACATAAAAGTTTTCATTGTACAATATTGTATATAGGCAAATTATTGATATAAATAAGTGAGAAATGATGTAGGTTGTGTAAATATTATATTTGAACTATGAATATCGCTATTTGTGAATATCATTGATTTGCTTGCGTATTATACAAGCGTAAGTATTCTAGTCTTATAAAATGTACTTAAAAAATTAACCACATCATGAATGAGAATCATTAGAAAATCTTGAATAAATTAAAAAGTTATTTAATATGAATAAGATATTTTAAGCACATTGGTATTGTTGTACTATAGAGTATCAATGCGTGATTTTTAAAAGTGATAGATACGAGAATATTGTAATACATAATATAATATACATATAATGTAATATGTACCTATATACGAGTAATATAATGCGCTACGTTTTCTAATGACTTATTGTATTATGAGTTTTGTAACAATTTTAACAGCATCATTTACAGGTTAGGTAATGCACGTGATGTAGCGATGTACGCAAGAATAAATTACAGCAATATAAGGATAAATTACCCAAATTTTGTTTAAAATAATATCAACATGAATTTGTATTGATTCTTATAACTATACATCACCAACCCGGCGTTTTTTTTTATTTTAAAAAAAATAGAGCTTTTAGTATATGACTACGCAGCTCTACAATTGAACTATACACTATTGAACAAATATAATAAATGTAGTAAATATATAATAAACAATTATACATAATAAATTAATACGATAAAAATAAGGTAGGTATAATAATAAAATATGAATAGTGTAGTTAATATGGATAGAGACCAAATTAAAGTGTACCGTAAAAATATTCTTTATTTGTGAGTAAGACATTATGATATTGTAGGTAATGAGTAATGACTAATGAGTAATGACTAATGAGTAATGACTAATGAGTAAGAGATATTTTTGAACTATAGAATAGGTTATTTTTGTGTTACAGCGGTTAGGACGGAAATGAGGGTATTTATTACGTGGGAAGTTCTGAGATAAACTTAGGAAACGGTTTATCGTTAGTAAAGTTATAAGATTATAGAATATTATTAGAATCGGTGACGGAGGGGTAAGACATTTTGAAAAAGTTTGGTGGGGATGTGAGGAGAGGCGACGTAAGTACTGTGTTCGGATTTAGACTTTTAGGACTTAGATGATTTGGCTGAGTGGTTTCACGATGCTTGATAAGTTCTTTGAGTGTTGGGCATCCTTTGTAGTTAGAAGTATGATCACCCGCGCAAAGGACGCACTTTGTAGGGCTGCATTTGTCTTTGTAAATGCCTGAGGATTGATCGCCCCCATATTTAACACATTGTGGAAGATTATGGCAATAGTCAGTGGTGTATCCGTATGTTAGACAGTTTCGACACTGTGGTGGACAATTATAGGGTAATTTATCTTAGATTTTTGTGTACAACATTGATGACATATTTAGAATATCTTTATTATTGGTGCTAGGTTCAAGATCTATGAAAAAAAGCTGTTGACGTTCACGATACGTCTGGTGGAGTGATCTAGTTTCAAGATGGCATCAGATATATCTGAGATGACGGTTGAGTGGTACAGATTTCTGACAACAACCTTGTTATGGGTCGATATGTCAGTGACATGAGAGTGTGAAAACGAGCGCTGGTGGCCAACAGGTGTTCCGTGAGGGCGGACCATTAAAAAGAAGACATTGATGACTTACATGTGAACCCGTTATAAGTTAGATCCGGTCAGTTGTACTAACGTGTGTTTAAAGGTGGGGAAATTGAGAATCTTTTGAACATTGACTGGAGGAGTCCTGATGTTCTTATGTTGATGGTACAAAATAAATTGTTGATGCTCGTTGAATTGATTTCCACGGTAGTTAGAAAGTTAAGGTTATGTTGGAACATAACTTTTTAAGTAACTTTCGTATTTAACTATTTAGTTTTAATACACAATAACTTTCCAACTTAACGAGATGAATTGAATGTGTAAAATAATTCTTATATAACTCGTTAAAAACAAAAACAACCAGTTATTATTAATAACTAATTAATTAATTAATTATTAATAATTATAATATTGAGTATTTTGTATTTTTTACTTTGTTAATTTTTTATATTTATACAGTTATTACTTATTATATTACTAATAAATTATATTGTACGCACAATAATAATTTTAATTATTTAAAGTCAATAATTTAAATAAGATATCATTTTTAAATTTATATTTTAAATTATAAAAATATTGTAACTTAAGGAAACTTAACATAAACTAGTTGAAAAAATTACTAACTTGCCCAGCTTTGACGTCTGAAGTACTCTTGATAATATTGTTTAGTGATATAAATGCAATACGAGAATGTTATAAATAATTATATTTTACTTATCAGTAACCATAATTCATAGTATAATTGACAATTGGCTGAATATTACGTATAGAAAATAATTTTGATTACAAATTTAAATAATTTATATTTGCTTCGTATTCTGGTAATAATATAAAATGGAAAAAATCATGAATAAATGAATATTTGTAATTTTAGGAAAACAGACATAATTTTGTCATAAAAAATGTATTTAATAACACGTACCGAAAACATTGTATAAATAATGAATATTTGAATTAGTGGAAAACAATCATTTATGGATTACTGGAATATGACGAAGCACTGTATATAAATATATAATAATATAATATACGTGGAATACAAAATGTGTGTTATGCTTCATGACGTGGGCATGTGGCTATGTTTTTTTAGTGAAAGACAAGCGTTGGTAAAACTACTAAAAGTGTATACGGCGGAGTTTTTTTTGACAAGCACAGATACCTAGTTTAAATATATTGTATTTCTATAAACCCACCCACTGAATCGTATAATTTAACGATTTAATTCAGATGTTGTTGACCTAATAGCTTATGTAAAATAATTCATGTGAATAACAGATTTGCAGTTGAATAATATATTAGTACAATTAGTTGGTTATAAAAAAGATTCCTAGTCCCGACTATTTATCTATATGTATTTATATATTTGTTGTCGTAAAACGGATCATTAATGTACTTAGCTACACCCTTATAAGTTAAAAGTATAACATATAAATACAGCTGGTGTTTCACATTATTTTCTTCGTAGAAAATTAATTGCTCATAAAATCAGTCAACAAAATAGCAGTAATATAGCATCCACCCTGCACCGTTATACTTTGCCAATAATTACATGGATACATTTTACTTGTCATCATTCAATGGCTGTAGTGGATGTTTGGCAATTAATAGTAGTGGATGTTTGGCAATTAATAGTAGTGGATGTTTGGCAATTAATAGTAGTGGATGTTTGCCAATTAAGTTTCGATTAAGTTTCGTCAATAGATGGCTTCTTCAACAATCCACACTACGCTTATTTGGTTTTTCAGTAACACTTATTGTAAACAATAATTATTGTATTATAGGCTGTTGTGTAATAAAATATTAACAACAAAAAGCACAATAAGTGATCGGATAAATAAATGTTTATTTAACAATTCAAACATTTATTTTATTTTAAGTAATAGTAAATAAATAAAAATACTCGTGAGTCGTGTGTATCTGTTTAAGTATTACAATTAAATGTTGACCATTTAAAAGCTGTGTAGTATGTACCTGAAGATTAAAATTATATAACAAAATAAATTCAAATATCGATGAAACGTATTAATGATTTTTTTTGAAAACTGTTTAAAAAAATACACTTTCACGGGAATAATACAATTTACTATCTGAGTTAATTTATACAGACTATAGGCACATTAAATCCATTATTCATATTCTTTGTCAGATTTTCTATAATAATAATTATTATCATTCATTATCCAAAATGTAGGTGCTAGAAAATACATGTCTATATCGCAGTATACCTACTCACATAAAATATCACGTTCTCGTTTCATAGGCCTCAAATATTAGTCGTCAAAATATATCGTTACTCGGTGAAGGAAAACATTTTCGTGAATATGGGTTTACCATGTACTGTGCACACCTTACTTAATAAGGTGTTCACGACAATAATTAAAACGGTACCGTACACGGCCCTTAAGTATAGCCCGTAAGGTTTTTATAAAGTCTCTCAAACTCCATTTTGTGGATTGCTATACCTAAGCAAATACGCAAAATAGACAATTTTAGAATCAAATTGTCGAATAACTGTATATAACTAGAAATAAATGCACATTATAATAAAAAGGAAGGACTGCGTCGTTCAAGACTAAATTATAATGTTAATAAGAAATTGTATAAAAATAATATTTATACCGTATCATATTTTTTATATTAAGATAATCTTTAAGAAAAATAGAAAACTACTATATAGACGTTGACTGTTATAACTTATAATATATATAAATATCAGAATATGGCAAAAATGGATAAAAAAATATTATGCTTTACCACAAACAACAACACAATATAAATGTTCTTATAAAAAAGCATATACATAAAAAAATCCATACATCTAAAAGCAATATACCTTATGGCTTATGTATTAAAAACGTATTTATATATTTATTTATAAAACCTACAACGCCGATATTTTGTGTATAATATTATGTTCTATAATAATCATAGGTAGAAATGTACATTATAATAACGGATATAACATGCATGTGTGAATATGGATAATATATATGTATGATGTTCATCCACGTATACGTATGCAAGTTTCAGTATATTTGAAACGCGTATAATCTGCTCGTCAGTATAAATTCAAAAATTGGGAAATAATAATTTTTTTTTTTTGTTTGTTATTAATTACATTAGGTACTAACTATAATTAAAATATTGGAGTAAATTACTTTCAATTAAGGTTTGTTATTATTTTTAAGCAACATAACCCTTTGTTAAAAAAAAAATGTCAAAGTTACTTTGTTTATTAATTGACTTTAATAATGTTGAAATTCAATACCAAAGTGATGACACTATAAACGATATTAAATTATTAATAGAAAGTAGTTTTACCTCATAACATGTATAAACCATGGTCAAAAATGACAACGTATAGATTATTATTGTTCATTAGTAGGTACAGGGTTTTCAATAAGCAATATTGAAGTAAAAATAAAAATTATAAGTATAATAATATTCTTAGGTAATCATTTATTATTTTTATTTTAATTTTATTTCAAGAAATAATGAATCTTGCACGTCACTGCAGCCATTGATTTTAAATCACTTTTTAGTAGGTACACATATTTCATTGAATGCTAAATAATCTTTCTACAGAAGCGCTTGAAGGCAGAGCAGTATTATACTTCGAAAAAAATAACATTATTATTTGGTATATTTTCACACTTCACTGCTAAATTTTTATCATTTGAATGAAATAAATCGAAAAAACATGTAGTACAGACGTCGGAAGCTCAAGGTCAAGTGTCTCAATCTCACTCTCACATTAAAATTTATGTAATATTAATCTATATATATATATTACAAATAACTAGCTAAAACCTCGCTCGGCCAACTCAACAGTTAAAGATTTACTTTTATAAATACGTTTTAAATACGTTATTGCTGTAATTAATATGAAATAAGTGCGCATGAAGTCAGCAGATTATGCAGGTATTCTGAAGATCAAGTATAGATTAAAAAAAAGTATAATGATATCATTGTTTAGAACAACCGAATCGCACGTCTCACACAGTTGAGTTAATCTTAGTAGTATATTATATTTGAGAGTAGAGTCTTAAAATTAAATCCGTCAACTATAAAGTTGAAGAAACATTATTGCGAAAAGCAAAACATCAATATATTATATTGTATTATAATATGTACCGCTAATAATATTCCATCTCATCTTCCAACAAACTTATAAGAGGCCGAGGAACAGGGAAAAATTCGGTATAATGTGTATACAATAAAATATTGAAAAAAAACTGTTCAACAGAATTGTTAGAAAATTGATACGTCAAAATACAATAAGTGCCCTCGCCCACATCCAAGAACGAAAATTGTGAAAATGATAACGTTCGAACACGAACATAATTAAAAATATAAGACACAAATTGTGAAAAAATTGAGAAGTACAAAAGAATGTATTGTGTATTTTCGTTTTACACTACTGCTTCTGACATATAGATAATAAATTAAAACAACCTATACTAATGAGTAATGATAACGAAGTAATAATGACTAATGGGCAATGAGTAATAAAAGTATATTTAAGTGATTTTATTTCGGTGATTAATCGTAATAAAATAGTAATTCGTGTAAATATATATAGATCATCTATTAATATTAATTTAACTAAATAGTAATTAACTACTTTTATCTACAGTATTATACTGATATATGCGTAAACTATTTCGTTTAACATTAAACTACCTACTCCATGTAATAAGGAAATAAACGGTGATTTTCTATAGAGGTAAAACGCAATTTAATTAGTCGATTATACTAGGTTTAACTAAATCAATCTACTACCCGTCGCTACAAACATTACCTATTATTCAAATATTTTTGTTTTTGAGCAAACGTCATATTTCTTGCCACTGCGGTGAGCATTATAAACCTCCGTCGTCGAACGATTGGTCGTTTATTGGTCACATATAATAATCATAGAAAGCTGCAGCAGCTCGATGTTTAGGCTGTGTACGAGTAAATATTATCGCTCGTAAAGAAATAAAGTTTAAAGGTCGACATGAGGACTATAACATCGACACAAATAACGCGACGAACGTAGATAATCAATGGGGATCACACCGAAGTGCCGACGAGTAGGTGAAATAGCACACGGGATACCATCGGCTGCGATTTCGCCGTAGAATTACGGCTGCGGACGGATAATACCAATAATATACAAACACATTATAACGGATCAAGCGTACTGCGTTTACACAATATTAAAGTATTAAACGATGTAATGCGTAATAATATTATGAACCCGGTAATATCCGTGCAATAATGACAATAATTCGACACAGAAATCCGGTAAGGTCAGGTACGACGGAGGGTGAACAAATTAAATAACTAAAAAATAACCGTAAGTTGCACAATAAAGAGATTTTTATTTAAAATAAAACGCAAGTGCGTGCGGTTTCAGTGGTCTTATCGAAATATAGTTACTACTCCGACACTACTGAATAGCGGCGGCGGGTAATTCTACAAGACCATCATCGCATACTACGACGCACTATAAAATCGTTACATTATTACCGTAGACACAACATTATGTACCGTTGTATAATTACTTAATCACTACGTATAATACACACACACACACACACATCCATAGACAAAACACGTTTACACGAAACGTATAAATTGCCGTGTACGTGAGAAAACGATAAAAACACGCACGCGCGCGCGCCCGCTATATCTATAATATCCTTCCGCCTCGATCCGCGCGTCTTCGGGCAGCGGCGGCGGCGAAGTCGTTACCACCCAACGCGTTGCGGAGCGGACGAGGTGAGGCGGCAGCTGCGGCGACGACGACGCGCATCTGCTGGTGGTGCCGGCGATGGTTCCGCGGCTCTTCCGTCGGTGGCGGCAGCCCGACAACCGACTGTGTGTGCGTGTGCCGGCGGCGAAGTGACTGATGTGGGCAAAAAAAACGGCCGAGAGAAAAAAAAAAAACCCCCCCGTCGATGGCAGGACGTACGGACGGGGCGCGGGAGAAGTTGTGAAACCCTGCTCGCGGGGAGGGGGGAAGAGGGAAACCCGACGTGTCGCGGTACCGATTGGCCGTCGTCACGGCGACCGTGGCCGGGGGGGTGCGGCGCGGCCGCGTGAGCGGGGCGGGCGCGCGCCCGACGTCATCCAATGCTAGCGGACGCGCGCGCAACACATCGTCGCGGGGGCACCGCAGCCGGCTCCCGCCGTCACCGCCGCGGACGCCGCAGCTGCGAAACAGCGCGGGCTCGCACACACTCGT